>WWET01005906.1:25083-40459 GCA_011038615.1 Limnodynastes dumerilii
GATAACGCCCCCCCCCCATCCTCATTACCCTGCCTCCCCCCGCCTCCCTACACTAACCTGAACGTAGTAATGCTGGGGGACGCTCCAGCGTTACTACGGCGCTACTACGGACGCCCGATCCATGATCGGGCGTTGCCGTAGCGACGCCGGGCAACATCTGCCCGGCGCATGCGCAGATCGGTTTTTAAGCCGATCTTACACTGCTGGCTGGCGTCTTAATGCCAGCCAGCATAGGTCTGGATCAGCTGGGGAGACATGATGGGGAATACTGGGAGCCTGGAGATACATAAATAAAAAAAAAAACATAAGATATATAGTCTGTATTGTGTGCAGGTTTTTAAGCTAAAGTGGGAATTGTATAGTGGAGACTATAAATATTGTTTACCCTAAGGACAAGCCATTAACTCATGGACCACTGCTGTGGGCTTGCCCCCCAGGCTAAAGTTTGCCAGCCAGCCCCTGATAGGGATACTGGGGAAAAGGCTGAAATGCCATGATAGGAATATTGGCGAGGCTGAAGTGACATGTGGGGATACTGGGGAGGCTGAAGTGACATGATGGGGAGGCTGAAGACACATCATGTATATTGGGAGCTGCAAACACATGATGGGGAATACTGGGAGATGGAAAAACATGAATGGGGAATACTGGGAGCTGCAGACACATGAATGGAGAATACTGAGAGACAGAGACACATAACAGGGATACTGGGGAGGCTGGAGTCAAATTAATGTGGAATATAGGGAGGATGGAGAGACATGATGGGGAATACTTGGAGCTGGAGACACATGATAAGGAATATTGGGGAGGCTGGAGACACAAGAATATTGAATTTATTGCATATTGGTCAGGATGCAGTTTGTATCGTATGGCAGGCTGTATGGTATAGCGTTAACTAGTATAATGGGCCGGATCCAGAACTACGTCCGTCTTCCATAGACGGACGTAATTCAATAAACAGGAGCTACTGTGCATGCGTAGTAGCTATTGTACGTAATCTGCGTATCGTTTCGATACGTAGATTGCGTATATGCGGTCTAAAAGATTGTGTGGCAGCTTTTAGGATGAATTAGGAATTGTTTACTGTTTGTATAGTATTAACTATTATTTGCTTTCTTTTAATGTTGTTACAAGATTGTGTTTTATGAGGATTACATGCATACTATAATCTATTAACTATAATGTTAAATGGTTAATAAGGAGGGCGCAAATTTAAAGTTTGCAGGGGGGCGCCGAACATCCTAGCATCGGCCCTGCTAGTACCACTGGTTGAGAACCCCTGGCCTAGAGAATGAACCCATCAGTATCTTCCCATGTGTCCCATATCAAACATCACTATATGGTTTCAATATTGAAGGCAGAATTAAATCAAATCACACAACACTCCCCTCCTGTGAAACAAAATAACACAAACGAATGGGTACTAGCTTAAAAAGGGTCACAGTTTTAATGAATACAATAGATATAATGAGAGATATTCACACCTAAGAAGGGTCTGCATCTTAGGTGCGGAGATTACCGAAATGACCTATTACACATGCGTAGTAGGCAGTGAGAGATGATGACAAGAATAAAGGTGAAAACACCAAGATGGCAGAAGCCCAAGACTGGTCCACACCAAATGTCTAGACAGCAAAATCACTTCCCATTGGGCATCAAATTCAATAACTTGTGAAATAAAAAATTTATCTTGTGATCAGAAAAAGAATAAAGGACCTGATCCATCATTTTACGTATGCAAGCGTGCCTAAGTTACACACTACAGAGGATAACGCATTCCCGCTAGCACCGGTGAAACACCGTTAGCAGCTGTCTTTCTACAAATCTACAGCTCTCACTGTTGGATTAAATTCCAATCATACCCCACTACTGACAGTGGCAGAAGGCCAGTAACCAATGTATGCTTTATTATCAGTGACTGGTAATATTTCTTACTTACAGTAGACATGGACTCACACTTTCCCAACAAGAATATTACACTTCTGCTGCATTATGAATTAGGTGTTTCTAAGGCTTCTAAGCTTAGGGAACAACTGATACAGTGTAAGAGAGCAGAGAAGTAATGGGTTTCCTCTCTCTCAAATTCAGATAAATATGCTTCTGTGCAGAATCTATTCCAAAGCCTAATGCTTTCCTGTTCCAGTAACATATCAAGTTATCAGTGAATTGGCAAAGATGGCTTAATGCACTTTTGTTCTATTGTAATTACATGCATACAATATTAATGCTGCCTGCACCATTCAAGAGATATAAATACAGATATAGACACATCCCTCGCTCATACTATTTACGCTGCAGCATATTCCTAGAATGTTAAACTGTAAAGAATTACTGTCTAGTAGTATCATTAATTATATTGCTTTGCTGTTCTTTAAGGATATCCCAAATGCTTACCTCCCAACATTTGAGAATTCGAAAGAGAGACAAAATTTTGCGGTTTTGTAGAGGGGGTGTGTCTTGTACCACCCAGTGGGTGTGTCTGGGAAAGTGGGTGTGTCTTGAACCACCCAAATCAGCGGGTCTATTGCCTGCCCTTTTTATTTAAAAACCATCCATATGTCTGCCCCTTATTTGTCCAGGATTCATATGTCCAGCCTCCATATCTGCCCCTTTATTTGTCCAATCTCCATGTCTGCCCCTTATTATTATGTGCAGCCTTCATATGTCTCCCCCTGTTTATTTGTCCAATCTCCATGTCTGCCCCTATATTATTTGCCCAGTCTCCATGTCTGCCCCTTATAATGTCCAGTCTCCAAGTATGCCCCTTATGTCCAGCCTCCATTGCCTGCCCCTTATATCCAGCCTCCATTGTCTGCTCCTTATGTCCACCCTCTTCTGTTACTTACCTTTGATGATTTCTCCTTCCTCCGTGGTGCTCTCTCTCTCCACCTGCCTGTGGCCATGTGATGCAGTAGAGGTAATACAGGGCTCCTGAGAGAGCCCTATAGAACCAAATCTGTTTCTAGAATGGCAGTGACCGCATAGGTTTCGGTCACTGCCAGTCACAGTAACAAGTTTGGTCCTACAGGGCTCCTATTGGAGCCCTGTATTACCTGTACTGTACAGTGTAAAAAAAAAAAGTTGTGAGGCGGGTGGGATAGCGGACAAGCGGGACAGTCTCCTGAAAGCAGGACTTTCCTGCTGTATTCGGGGTTCTTGGGAGCTCTGTTATAGTTCCATAAATAAAAGTAAATTAACCCTTGAGGTACTCATGATGCTGACAGCACTTGGTATGAAGCAAAACTAGACCCCATCCAAAAAGAGTTGCATGGGAGAGTGCAAGAAGGGGGAAAACACCCAGAGGCATAATAAAGAGAGGTCTAATATGGCCCCAATTCAATAAAAGTGACCAGTATACAGTATACAGACCAGTGAGAGAGCCGGGCAGATATTACCTTCATCACAGGTGATTGGCCTCACTCATGATGACTTACATGGGGCATAATGTTCTCATAATGGAGGCTCCACACTTACAGAGGAGCTTATTGTACAGACAGACAGTAGACATTAGACAGAATTAATGTGGATACTGAGAGAAATGATCTGCAGGAAGAGGACAGGTTCAATGGGGACACTAGTAGAGATCATTTTAAGGTAAAGTACAAGGTTAATGTGAAGAATTGGGGAGATAATCTGCAGGGAGTGGGCAGGGTTAATATGGAGACTGGAAGAGACAATATGCAGGGAGAGGACTGGGTTAATGTGGAAAATGGGGGAGATGATCTGCAGGGAGAGGACTTGAGGTACTCATGATGCTGACTGCACTTGGTATGTCAGGGCAATAGTTAAGGCTGTTAGTCTCCCTGGTCCTTTTGCTGTCTGTATTCCTCCACAGCTAACCACAGCCCATGCAAGACAAGGAAAGCATGTATTAGGGGCACCCATGCCACTTACCAGTCCAGAGCAGGGCAGTGGTAGCAGGGGAGACACGCTGCATCCTGGCTTGGTGCAGTCAGACTCAGGAACGCCGCAGTGGTGATTTCCTGTGTGCGGAGCTTCCTCTATCAGATCGTCACAGCACCACCTGCTGGACAACTGGCTCATTGTTACTCCTGCTTATCAGGACAAGTAAGACAACAGGCGGGACAGTTAGAAGGTATTTATAGGAAATATCTAAAATACAGCGCTGGAATATAGAGGATAATAAATGTTCAATAAATATATCTAATAATGCTGTGTATATATGGTATCATCCTCCGCATCTGGACACCATATACACAGCATTATTAGATATATTTATTGAATATCTATTATCCTCTATATTCCAGCACTGTATTTTAGATCTTCCTTCCCATACATCCTCTACTTCAGAACTATTTGCATTCTGTAGAAGATTTTGATTCACAGCTACGAACTACATTTACAGAGCTTTTAACCCCCGTCCACCAAATCTCCATACAGTTGGGAGGTATGCCCAAATGTTGAACACAATTAAATAAGCAAATGATTATAATTTCCCCCCATCCACTTACCCTGAGACAGAACTGTCCCGATTCACGGACCTCAAAAGGGGCAGAGCTTAACTGTACTTTAAGCCCCACCTCTTTTTTGGCCCGTGAATCGGGACAGTCCCACCGCAGGGGAAGCGGGGCTCATTCAGCATCTATTTTTTCCCTCCGGAAGATCTTAGAAGTAAGAAATAGATGCCGAATGGCCCCCTTCCCCTGCCAACCCTGGTTGCAGTATGAATACCACATGGCCCCCTGTTCTGAGGGGCCCGTGTGCACTGCACACCCTGCACCCATTATAGATACGCCTATGGTACTTTCCCTCTACAGGGTAAAGAATTTTAGAAATATTTGACAAGAATAGTGAATTATATAAACGATATAGAACAAAGATCTCTACAATGTGTCTCTTGTCAGCAAACGTACTTGTCAGCACCAAAGGCTCAATTGTTGATGACCCTACAGGAGTTTGATTCACCAACCTGGAACTTAATTGAATCCCCTTAATAAAGATAGATACTGAGCTCATTTAATCAATACTACACAAGAACAGTCACTATATTCTGTCTCCACTAGTCTCAAGTATCTCACCGTGTGATCTCTCAGAGGATGAATAGAAACACTTTTCATAGACCAGCTGCAGCCATTTTAAAGATTTCAATAAACAATTTCATTTCATACAGAAAAAACAGCTAATTATGAAATAAAATGTTATTTTACATGTAGTGGCACATTGGGGCAGATCCTGCTCTACGTTTTTCTGCGAATTTACGTGTGGTATACACGTAAATTCGCAGTTTTGCGCGAACTGCGCATGCGCACCGCAGAAAATACGCACATTCGCGTAGCGTATTTTCACACGTAAGGATAAATCACGTATTGCGAACGTAAGTAATTACGTGTGGGCGTGCCAAAATTACGTTAGCGAAGAATACGTGCGAATTACGTGAAGTAGGCGGGGGGGGGTATTTAAAGTGTACAGTATGGGCGTGCTAAGCTGCGTACGTTCGCGTAGTCTGTACGCCCGTTAGCGGACGTATTGTGTTACGTCTGGAAAAGTTAAGGTAGGGTTTGGGTAGCGTATTTTCACAAAATACGTCCGTGCAGGGGGTGTGTTAAGGGTAGCGTAGCGAATTTACGTACGCGAAAATTCGCTACGCGAACAAACGTACTGCAAACGTTGTTCAGGATCTACCCCATTGTAAGTAACACATGGCGCAAGCGTATTTACGCTTGATGCACTGCGCATAGGCGTCATAACTCTGATCGTACATACCTTCCTCTTAACTACAAACGAAGGGGCAGTTCATCCACATGACAGCCAGAAATACGCATTGTAGGCGGAGGGAGGAATTTTAATTGTACAGCATGGGCCAGGTTAGGCAGTTACGTATGACAATTCATTAGTTACGCAAGGAAAAGTTAAGGTAGGGTTTGGTACTCGTAAATCTACTAAATTACGTGCTTCTGAGGGGAGTGCCCGGGGGGAGTGCATAGTAATTACGATAACATAAATAGGCTACGAGATCGTATTTAAAGTGAACTTAGGTCTAGATCTGGCCCTGAATTCTTACAGTATAATAGAACAATTAAAGCTTTACAAATTAGAAACAGCTGCAAGCCTAAAGAAAAAAGCAGAGGAGCCTTGTTCCATCGCAAATTAACACAGAAATGAGAAATCTGCTGCTGATCCATTGCAGGTTGTCTTGAAGACATAAATGCATGTTCCAACAACCAGAGTAGACTCCATTTACAGCATTATATTTCCTCCCATCCTGCACCTTTACTGGAATTCAGATATATGAACAATGGGGTATTTCAGGCAGTATTGAAATCCCACCAATATGGCCGTTTTGTCTTTCCATTTGACAAGTCACATCAATACGCTGGACAATAATTGTCTAGAATGGTTGGAAATCAGTTGGATAAGATACATTTTGTGCATCAATATTAGTGGTATCAGAGAAGAAGGAACTGTGTTCATTGCTAGGTTGCGCAAACACGCCCTCTGCGGCGGAGTATAATATAAAGCAAAGAAAACAGCTGATCCTTGTGATAAGTAAGTAAGAGAATCAGTTGAGACTAAATAAAAGGTTATAAAGGTTGTTAATAGAGACAGAGGACCGTATTCAGAGATAAGAGAGAGTTAGGTGCATGCCAACCTGCACCTAACTCTCCTGTCCAGTCCCCGAACCATAATGGCAATTAAGAGTGCCATAGGCTACCTTAACTTACCGTACTTATTTTCCTTCTTAAGAAGGAAAAATACGCATGGAGAATGCCTCCCCACATTCTCCCCGGCAAATCTATATCCTTCCCCCCACCCACTTCTACCTAACAGTCCCTGAGGCAGCATTAGAACACCTCCTTCCTCTTTACCTACTACGTGCAGTGTTTAAAGACTGCATATACTCAATCTACGTACCTAAGTGGTATGCAGTTTGCATAAATGACCTACTGTGCATGCGTAGTAGGTCATTTCCTAATTCTCTGCACTTAAGAAGCAGAAGCTTATTAAGTGTGAATCTGCTCCAGAAATCCTAGTCCAGAGAACGTGGAGGCGAGTCCTCCTGAACTTTGGCTCTTCCTGGCCTTAATACTTGATTGTTTTACCTATTCACACCACTGACTGCAAGCCTTCAGAAGGCACCACTGGAAGTATTTTCCATACTACAAATACTAAAACAAAAGCATAGTAATGTTCATTAACAAAAATATAAAAAATATAAGATTATGTATTTTTTTTGGCATTTGTATTGGATATTTCAGTTTAATAAATGCTCCAAACATAAAAAATATCCATTAAATTTGAGTCTGTTTTTGCAGATACAAATGATTTCCTCGTGGATTACAGGACTGTAAGTACATTTTATTAGCAAAACTGACAGATGTTGCAGCTGATTCTCTGTGTTTAAAAATAAGTTTGCGAAATGTAAAACATTTCAAGGTTTTATAAAACAATGAATGTTAGAAGAGGCTCATTAATGCAAATTGTGGTAGACTGAATATACCTAAATATACACAACACTATTTATTCATTAAAGCGTGGATCATATAAAAATATATGTAAATCATTAGCTTCTGGACAATAACTGGTTCCCCGAATGCATGAGGCCTTACTGTCTGTCTAATGTTGCTTGTAGTGTGCACACATTTGTGTGTTATGTAATATGTTACTAATAAAGGATTCATTTAATAATGATAATTCCCCTGTACAAACAAATATCTTACTGCCCAGATTTTATTTCTATTGTCCTGTGCCGAACACACTAAATATGTAACTACATTATAGGGTCACCACAGGGTCACATGAGGTATCAATTACATGATTGTCATCAAAATGCAGTCGCCCAGAGTTAAACAGAGCCTTACATGGGTAATACGGTAACAGGTACTCCCCTATATTAGGATGATTTCAGAGAAGTCATGGCTTTTTTTGGTTTAACAAATAACAGGGTAGTATTTCATCGTTTAAGACCTTTTTCTCATTCAGCATAATAACTAAAGTCAGCTGCAGTTTGAACAAGCAAACCGTTCATGAAAATAAAAGTGTGGGGTTTAGTCACAGACATATTAGGAAGGCAAATATTGAGGGAAAATATGAATACACCACGTATCTAGAGGAACAAGTGCATGCAACTTGCAAAAGTAGTAATTTCCCAAATAAATACATATATTAAAAAATATTACCAATAATTAAGATGCTTAGCAAGGTACACTTTGTTTCCTATTTCAGTGAACAACTTCTATGACAAAATGATTAAACCATTACGGAGGGGTTCATAATGTACCTACTAGAACATTCATCAACATAAACAATGATAAAAAAAAAATCAACATATGCAAAAAGATAAAACAGCAAATCTACACAAGCAAAAATGCTGTAACATATAACATCCATTTTCTTCATTCAACAAAGTTATGGGTTAAATCAATTGGGTTTATATCAACTAGTACAAGGCATACAAAGCTTTCTCCTGAAGTGTTTAATAAGATTTGTACTTAAATCAGCATTTTCATTACAGTTGTAATAAATAAATCTGAAATCGGGTTTAAGGCATGTTGTATAGATGGATGGAAAGATATAGTAATTGGTGTATAACTTTAAACCACTGTACAGTATTATTAGCAGGTTTCCCTTGGTAGGATGCTAAAACAATCTATGCTATAAATGACCTGAAAAGCATTTCTGTACAGAAGGAATTCTAGAAGGGTATATTATAAGGGAAATCTTCCTGCCGTTCACAATTAATAGCAGTGGAATGAAATTCCATATACCGTATCCAGTGAGAGGAGACCCCCTGCCTCTGTTGTAGGTCCTTGCTGGGCTGGCTGGCATTGACACAGCTGTCTCTGGACGGGAGGAGTTGGAATTAATATCCCCGACATCACTCAGTGGATTCTTTGTATCAATAGACTTGTAGTGCCTGAGCTCCAGAGTCCCTCCGCCAAACTCATGCAGGGGGCTGCATTTAGCCCTCAGCTTTCTCTTGTGCGAGCCCTGCATGACTGGCACATGCTGCCTGCCCTGTTGGAACTCTTTCAAGACAGGTCCCCTTTAACCCAGGGTGTCCTGATCTGTTATCAGAAGTGATGCTCCAATCCTCAGAAACCTTTTCTGTTTAACTGGTCTCCTTCACTTTAGTAACTGAGCATTGTTCCAGGATACTCTTCTGAGATAAAAGCCCACGGCACTGGATCAGACTTCTTTTTTAATTATCCAAAGTACTGTTATAGGATTCCATTTACAGACAAACCATCACATATCATCCTGTTCTAGAATTATGGTTCCCTGCCAGAGTACAAGTATTGCTTCTGTGATGCAGATACCTGGTACAGAGCAGTAATCAGAGACCAGTACATCAGTTCTCTCTCTCTCCAGCTGGTGCTCTCAGTCCTGAGTGGGATGTGCATATAGAGGGTGGTGTTTACACTGTTTCAGTGGGAAGGGTTTACAGTACAGTAACTAACACAAATAAAAAGGGCTTGTATTTATTGTGCTGTTAAATTATTTGTGTGCTTGTTTGTTTGTTTAATAGATTTAAATGTGTTATTAGATCAGAATAACATAAAGTTTTAAGCCAGAATATAACTTTCCCTTACCTCCTGCCACACAGACATCTGCATACTTCTATTTACTTTGTTGAATCATTGATATTTATACTAAGATCCCGTAACCTCATTTTTTCCACAGATCAGTACAAGCTGAATCAATAAAGTGGGACTTTTGCCGGAGACGCTCGGTCTCGCTCGGATGAGAAGTCCCGGCTCAGTGACTATCGTTCGGGACTTAGAAAATTTCAAGTCCCAATATTATAAACCACTGCATTGGTATCGAGACTTAACTTCAGAGTGAGATGCGGAGCACCGAGCAGGTGAGTCAATGCTTTCTTCTTTTCTTTCGTTCTTTTTCTTCTTTTGGCCGTATCTTGCTCTTTAGCTTGGGGTTGTGCTATTCTGCAACAGCTTCTTGCGGTGATAGCTGCACTATTGGTGATTGCGCCTGGATAAATACCGATGTCACACGTGTTCATCTCCAGATGCTGCTGCAGGCACTTGATGTTGTGAAAGCTGGTGAGATGGAGCTGGGGACAATGGTATAGGTAAGTAGGCTATACTTAAATTACTACATTTTATAACAATAAACATGCATTTCAACTTTCATAAAGTGCATGCAATTAATGTTCCAAAAACACACTTTGCTCTTCTCTAACATTAGACACACTTGTTACACACACATTTGGAATGCAAAACGTTAATCTGAAAGAATGGCATTTGTAGAAATGCACATTACAAGGTAACGTCACTAGATTCTGTGTTATTTAAACATTATAATATGCTGACTATAAAAAATGATTGTGCATATATATCTAAGCAATGATGATTATTAACAGGCACAACTCACCAAGCTCTTCCTCATCTGAAGAAGAGCTGAGTAATTGGTTGCAATGGACCAGCACATTAAAAGTGTACATGATAAATGTTTATATTTAAAAAAAAAAAAAAAAAAAAAAAAAACTCTTTTTAAAAAAAAAAAAAAAAAAAAAGCTTCTTTTGCTGAGGGAAAAAAACAAGCATATTGGACCTGATTCACACTTAAGAATGGGATAAACCATGTTGATTGCAGGGGAGTCAAATTTCATCTGTTGCAAACAGTACTAGTGTTGAGAGGTGATATTTCCCAGCCCAAGTCTAAATAACAGTGTAATAGTAAAGCTGGTCAGTATCTGTGTGCAGTAAGCAATTCAAAGATATATCATTGTATGCAGAGAATACAATTAAATTAATCCCCCCTGCAATCAACATGGTTTTGTCCCGGAGTGACTTTAAGTTCTTATTTAAAGAAGATTCTTAAGTGTGAATCAGGTCCTTTATTATTAATATTTTTTTTAAATAACGTTCGTGTTAAAAATAAATATACATCCATTACATGAGTGCCTTGATTGTTTATCATTTAAAAAATGTACAATATGGTATTATTTAACTTTGCGCAGCAGAATATGTATCATACACATTTACTCCTTCAATGATTTTTGCTTCTCATAAACAGTGTATGATATTTGTAATGGGGGACCTCCACCAGTATGGGCTTCAACCCTTCTCTCCTCCCATAATTTATCATTAAGCCGCCTTTTAATATCAGAGAAGCATTTGCGGCAGCTTGCTTCACTCCATTTGAAGGGCCCAACAGCATTATCAAACCACAAGGGGCACAATAAGGAGAAAGATTAAAATAGTAACACAATACACTTAAACATACACATGCATGCAATTACGAATTATATTGGCAAACAGCATGTTTGATTTATTAAAAATTGAAAAGTACCAAAAGTACAATATTAAATGGAATATTTAAAAAGATTGATGGCAAGAAAAGATTTGGTTTTTAATCCAAAATGGCTCCCGAAATCAAAACACACTAATTCACAGCTCTCAACAATTCCCAGTAACTGTCTCAAATTAAAACTGAACCTATACTCCATTATGTATTGTTTGCCCTGTGAGAGCTCTCATTAACTATGCAAAACACTGATCCCACACTCATTCCATAAAAAAATAGAAATCACGGCAATTAACACAGAAATTGCTGTGATTATATTACAAAATCGTTGCGCTTTCTGGAAGAAAAAAATCACTGTTTATTCAAAATTGCAGAGCAATTGCTAAATACTGATTTCATAAAAAAAAAAACAAAAAAAAACGCGGCGATGGCTGGTGAGTTCCAATCACTGCCAAACTTGCCCCTTAGCAGAGGTGGGCTGGGGGCAGAGTGCCCCCCGGCACATGGCATCAGCAGTTTTAGGGACGCCTCTCTGCAGCCCACGGCTGGCCAACCAGAACGGGAACTTAATTCTCCACATGGTCCAAAGCCTCACTACAGACAGCGGAACCAGGTCCCTGTGAGCTTTAAACAGCACCCTGGTTACTCGGCAATGGCTTGCTGGGCGTGATGACGTCATGGACATCAAGCCCAGCATTAAGAAGAGAGAACAGGAAAAAAGAAGAGGAGCTGGGAAGACATGAAAAAGAGGAAGAAAGGAAAATTGAAGAAAAGAAAAGTAATCTAAAAGTAAGAAAGAACAGAGATGGCAGTATGATTGAAGTATTGCACTGTGTGAGTGATAGTATGGGCAGTGTGAGTGATAGTATGGCGGGCAGAGTGTGAGTATGGGCACTGTGTGAGTGATAGTAAGGACAGCGTGTGAGTGATAGCATGGGCAGCGTGTGAGTGATAGCATGGGCAGCGTGTGATGGTATGGGCAGTGAGATGGTATGGGCAGTGAGATGGTATGGGCAGTGAGATGGTATGGGCAGTGAGATCGCTAGCATGGCAACGTGATAGTGATAAATAGGATGGGCAGCGGGATAGATGATATGGGCAGTGTGAGAGGGGCAGAGCGACTTCAGAATAATATGTTACATTGTGTGACTTACTTAATGTTACATTGTGTGACTTCATTTATAAGTTAGATTGTGCAACTTAATATGTTACATTGAGGTATATTATTTGATACTTTAGTTGGCTGTACAAAGTCATAGTCAGGCCTCATACATTCTCTGATACAACACCATAGTAATGGCAGGATACTTATGATGATTATAAAACTCCTGATGCCTGTGCAGCCATCTATACACTGGATTACAAGTGAAATAATGTTAACCCTAAAGTACTTTAGTGGTTAATAATGGGCCATTAGTTATGGGCCACTCACTGCTTTGGGCTTGCCCCCAGGATAAAATATGCTAGCCTGCCCCTGCCTCTTATTAAATCTAGCCCTTAGACTTAGTGACAGTGGACCAGATTCAGAGATTGAAAATAAGAGAGGAAAGTTACTTCTGGGCATAACCATGTTGATTTCAGGGGGAGTAAAATTTCTTCTGTTGCAAACAGTATTAGGGCCAGATTTAATTAGCTTCGCAGCAGCGTATTTTGCGGTGTGAAGCTAATTCCGCTAAATTTTTTGGGGTGAATTTTATGCGCACCGCATAGAGGTGCACATAAAAATTTACCTATTTTTCATACCGTATATGACGGGAAAAAACGCAGCGCGTGCTTTTTCCCGTCATCGCGGCTAATTGAATCTGGCCCTTAGAGTTAAGAAGTGGTGTTTCCCAGCCCAAGTCTAAGGGCCAGATTCAATTAGCGATGACGGGAAAAAGTACGCGCTGTGCTTGAAACTGAAACTGCTCATTTTTATTCACCCTCAAAAATTTCGCAGAATTAGCTTTGCACCACAAAATATGCTGCTGCGAAGCTAATTGAACCTGGCCCTATATAACAGTGTAATAGTAAATGGTCAGTATCTGTGTGCAGTAAGTAACTCAAAGATATATCCCTGCATGCACAGAATACAATTAACTTAACTCCACCTGAAATCAACATGGTTTTGTCCAGGAATAACTTTCCTCTCTTATTTTCAGTCTCTGAATCTGGTCCAGTGCAAAGATGCCAGCATCTGGCTAGTAATTTTTAAAATGCTCTCAGACAATGTGCACAGTTCCCTGTCTATAAAAAGCCTGCCAGCCATCGGAAAAATTATTTTCCAAACCTACATTAATTGAATAGGTTTTTGGAGTATTGGTATGTAATATATTAATAAATGATCTTATAAATATCATTATGTATTCAAAGGCCATACTTTGAGAAAAAAAGTATATAATAGGTGTGCTAATCCTGCTTACTTCTGTGTTATCCTGCATATAGCTGAGCTGTACTCTCTTATATGATACCACTTCCCAAATATCTTCCATGGCAACTTTAAGTTCCCAAATCACAATTCTTTTAATGAACCATTCATAGGGCTGGAGTCAGATTTAATAACACAAGGGGACTTACGCTGGGACGGTCCTTGCCTTCTGCATGACAAAACCCCAAAACGGGGGTGGAGATAGCATGCAGATCAGGCAAACAGGGCGCCTGTAAGCTACAGATCTGTACGTAGCCGTTAAGGTAGGATTATGAACAGTGCTGTTCCCCATGTGTGTGTGTGTGTGTGTGTGTGTGTGTGTATATACACACACACAAACACACACACATTTCAACCATGCATTAGGCCGCTTGTGTAAAGAAATTAATACAAAGTGAGGGAAGTGCCATAGTCAGTGGGAAAGAGACAAAGAAGAAAGAAGCAAAACAATAATGTAATATTATTTTGATATTAAATAGCATTACGTGTAAAAGTGATAATCACATATGTGGTTCTCCAGCTTTCTATTACAATCTACATAGCGATTGTGGAGATAAGGTGTAGAACAACATATCAAATAATCACAATTAAATATGGACCCATCAAAACAATATTACATTACTGTTGCTTTTTTCTTGTTTTTGCCTCTTGTCCATTGTATGTTTCATGTTTGGATGATTTATGAGAATTGGACATCCCCTACTTTATATTAAATAAATATATACACACACACACAAAGCAGTAAAAAAAAAAAAAAAAAAAAAAAAAAAAAATAAATAAAAAAACAAACAAAAATGAAGCTTACCTCAGTCCCATATGTCAGGCTCCTCTTCTGTCTTCCATCCAGTGCAGAAAATCAGGCCTGGTGTGAGGGGGGAGGGAAATTGCCTGTTAGCACTCTTGTGAGGGAAGAAAAGGGAGGGAGACTCCACACAGGGCCTGCATGGGCTTGTGAATGAAGGGGGAGGGGGACTGCACACAGGGTATGTGAAGAAAAAGGGGGAGGAGACTGCACACAGGGCATGTGAAGGAAAAGGGGGAGGAGACTTCACACAGAGCATGTGAAAGAAGGGAGGGACTGCACCAGGGGCGGATTGGGAAAATAAAGTGGCCCTGGAAAAAAATCTGGAAGAGGCCTCCTGTGGAGTGGCTAACCAGAAAGTAGGCGGGGCAAGCACAGTTATATTAGTCCTTTCCCTAAACTATAAATTGTTAAACATCCAACAGGCAGCACCCTGAATATTTGTAGGTAACTGATAACTAGGTCTTGTATTGGAGGTACCGAGAGTGTGGGATACCAGTGAGTGTATCCCATATATGTGAGACCACCTTTACTGGAGCATTGTATGAGTTTATCTTTCTACTGTTTGTCTTTTCATCTACAATTTGAGGGTTTCTATATAGTACAGGACTGTCGATGTTTAATGAGTGGATATGTTTTATGTTATTATGATTTAGTTTAATAAAGATATATTATCATATTGTAATAACTTGGGCAACTTTGACTATTTCATTTGTGCATTTTATATTTGGTTTCTAATATAGAGCTTACTGTTTTTTTCTATAATATAACTCATGCACACAGTGCACTCCATATATATATATAAACACACACACACACACACAGTGCACTCCATACACACACACACACACACACACACACACACATACATATATACTATTGTACATGAGCACCGTGGGCAAGTGAACTTTTATGCAGAGTGCCAGTTTTGCGTTGGA
>WWET01005906.1:41981-56123 GCA_011038615.1 Limnodynastes dumerilii
CAACAATTTTAAAAAAAAAAAAAAAAAAAAAAAAAAAAAAGGATAATTTAATTTTAAAAAATAGCAACAGTTCAGGCCCGTGACTGGAATTCCCCCTCCCCGGCGGCTCTGCATATGCACACATACACTGCACTCCAGACAAATACATATAGTGCATCCCATATACACACACACTCAGTGCACTCCAAATACACACATAGACGCACAAACACAGTACACTTCACACACACAGTGCACTACAAACACACACACACACGCAATGCACTATATACACACAAAGCACTCCATACACACACATACACTCACATGCACAGTACACTCCATGCATACACATACATACACACTGCAACCCAGATATACACACACACACAGCACTGCATAAATACATACACTCACATGCACTGTACACTCCATACATACACATACACACACACACACACACACACACAGTGCAACCCAGATATACACACACACACACACACACACACAGCACTGCATAAATACATACACTCATATGCACAGTACACTCCATACATACACATACACACACACAGTGCAATCCAGATATACACATACACACACACTAATGATATCAAGGTTGATTGAACTGCGCTTCTTCCCAGCCGCAGCTCCAATACCACTCAAGGTATACACCTCCTATACCCCTAATGTCGTACCGTTGACACTCCCCACTACAGAAAGTGTCAAATAGTTCAACCGAGTTAAAAAATTGGTGGGGTATTGGTGTCTGCGCTTAGAATCACTATACCTTCCCTCTGGTTCCCCAAAGTCCTCTTTAAGTGTCCAGAAACAAGTCCTTAATGTTCGAAGATGATCCTAGATGTTCTTCTGACTTTCACCCTTGGTTTTTCTTCTTCTTTCTATTTCAGATGCTCTGGTCCGCTCTGAAAAATAGAGAAAACTAAAACTTTGTGTGATAAAGTTTCAAATCAGGTGGGTACCACTTCACAAAAAAATGCCTACTCGCATTAATTCTATCTTGTGTTCTTTCCTTATTTTAGACCGTGCTCTCCCTTTCTTTGTAGATGATATATCTGGATTTTTCTCCTTATCTTCTCCCACTCTCCATATATCAAGAAAGGAAGGAAGGAGAATCCTTGTGTAATACCTCACAGGTAAGTATAAGTTCCACCTTAAGTACTACTTGCACTATTTCTGTTTTGGATCAAATGCCTGTAATGTTTACACCCCGTCACAGAACTCCACCTGTATCCGCCCGTGGACCGTATTGTCCTTCTTTTACCTCTCCTCTGACTTTCTTAAAGACACAACAGCACACCACTCCTTGCGTAGAAACAACCAACACACCCACCCTTAACCGAAAAGGGGTACTCACATTTACCCCCCTTGGGGTTTTGCAGGGTATATGTGTCTGTGGACTGGATTCCTGGTATGGTTATGTTGTGTTCCTGGTCTGTTTCCTGTTCAGGAGGAGTTCCTTGGGAGTTCCTTAGGAATAACACACACCTCTCCTTGTGCGATATCGGCAGCAACAAATAATAAGGTAAGTTAAATGCTACTCACAGTGAGCCCCTCTTGGGGTTATGCCTCTCATACAATTTCTTTGTTTCACCTCCCCCTTTTCGGGACCTGGTGTTGATCCCAAAAAAGGCCCTTATGGGAAAAACACTTTCGGAGAGGGAGAGGGAGCAGATTATCTGGGAGAAGAATGGCAGGTGATTCCTAATCTGGGTGTGCACCGACTAGTTTCAAGCACGTTTGTGCTCTTTCTCAAGGTATTCTCAATACCTTGAGAAAGAACACACCCAGATTAGGAATCAGAAGGTAGTTGTTGTTTTTTAACGAATTTAGTTGTTTTAAATAAAAGTGTTTTTTTCTGGGAAATCTCTGCATTTCATTCGGGATGAAACAAAGAAATTGTATGAGAGGCATAACCCCAAGAGGGGCTTACTGTGAGTAGCATTTTACTTACCTTATTATTCCTAAGGAACTCCTCCTGAACAGGAAACAGACCGGGACCACAACATAACATAACCATACCAGGAATCCAGTCCACAAACACATATACGGTCCACGGGCGGATACAGGTGGAGTTCTGTGACGGGGTGTAAACATTACAGGCGTTTGATCCAAGACAGAAATAGTGTAAGTAGTACTTAAGGTGGAACTTATACTTACCTGTGAGGTATTACACAAGGATTCTCCTTCCTTCCTTTTTTGATATATGGAGAGTGGGGGGAAGGTGACCATCTAAAGATAAGGAGAAAAATCCAGATATATCATCTACATAGAAAGGGAGAGCACGGTCTAAAATAAGGAAAGAAAACAAGATAGAATTAATGGGCCAAATCCAGAACTACGTTTGCCGTACGTTTATTTGCGTAGCGTATTTTCGTGCGTTTAAATTCGTTACACTCCCCCCGACACACCCCTTGAACGTACGTATTTTGTCAAGATACGCTTTTCAAACCCTACCTTAACTTTTTCCAACGTAACTGCAGTCATACGCACACGTACGTATGGGCTAGACGCCCATACTGTACACTTTAAATACAACCCCCCGCCTACTTCACGTATTTCTGACGTATTTTGGACGCACGTAAAGTATTTACGTGACACATACGTGAATGGCCCATACGTTCACAATTACACTACGCTATTGAGCGTATTTTCTATGGTGTGCATGCGCAGTACTTACAAATACGCGATTTTACGTCTGCGCCACGCGGAGAAGTGGTACCCACCTGATTGGAAACGTTATCACACAAAGTTTTTGTTTTCTCTATTTTTCCTAGCGGACCGGAGCATCTGAAATAGAAAGAAGAAGAAAAACCAAGGGTGAAAGTCAGAAGAACATCAAGGATCAATTCGAACATTAAGGACTTGTTTCTGGACACTTAAAGAGGACTTTGGGGAACCAGAGGAAAGGTATAGTGATCCTAAGCGCTGACACCAATACCCCACCAATTTTTTAACATACATGCACACACTGTGCAACCCAGACACACACACAAACACTGTACAGGTACACACAGAGCACACACACACTTGTACCTGTTAGATTCTGTAGTCAGCAGTCCCGCAGAGACAGGAAAGGAGGGACCAGCTTACAGTTACCAGGAGGCTGCCTCTGCCCCACTCAGCAATAGGCAGCCTTGCAATTGGCTGCCTGTTGCTCTGACCGCCCCCTGGTAACTGTAAGACGAACTCTCCTCTCCTCTCCTCTCTACTGGCTGCAGCTTGCAGGTGCCGATGGTTCTTTAGCTGTTGTGTCTCCCTCATTAGCCCAATTCTGATCTTGTACTGCGGAGGCCTCTCAGGGGAAGTGTGTTACTGAGAGAGAACTCTGCAGTACAGGACCTGCACTGAGCCAATGAACGGGATGCAGCAGCTCTGATCTGCTAAGTTAAAAAAAAGAAAAATGACATGTGCTGTGCTGTTGAGGCGACCTTCGTGCGGCCTCATGAGGGTACCGGTCTACCGGGAAAGTTCCCGGTAAGGCCTATTGCCAATCTGCCCCTGGACTGCACACAGGGCATGTGAAGGAAGGGGGGGAGGAGACTGCACACAGGGCATGTGAAGGAAGAGGGGGACTGCACACAGGGCATGTGAAGGAAAAGGGGGAGGAGACTGCACACAGAACATGTGAAAGAAGGGGGGGGGCTTCACACAGGGCATGTGAAGGAAGGGGGAGTGAGGAGACTGCACACAGGGCATCTGAAGGAAAAGGGGGAGGAGACTGCACACAGGGCGTGTGCAAGAAGGGGGAGTAGGGAGACTGCACACAGGGCATGTGAAAGAAGGTGGGGTCCTCACACAGGGTATGTGAAGGAAGGGGGAGTGAGGAGACTGCACACAGGGCATGTGAAGGAGGGGAGGGGAGACTGCCCACAGGACATGTGAAAGAAGGGGGGGACTGCACACAGAAGAAAAATTCCCATAAGGGAATAACCCCAGCGCTAGAAATAAATATAAAAAATTCACCAATGTGAAAATATGTAACTAGACTGAACAGCAAACAAATATAAAAATGACAGTAAATGTATTGCACATATGTCCTCAAAGGACTATAAAACCACAAACACACACAACTAACAATAAAAACTGTGTGGGAAGCTTATCTCCAGGGCATAACAATAGACGAGTAAGTTAGCTTAAAAACGAAAACACAAATGGATATAAAGTCCTCAGACCCACGGACTAAATGCAGAAATTGATGCAATGTATCACTGTTTGGGAAAACTTAAAAAGTTCGTCTAGTATGACACTGCAGTTCAAATGATGACTATGGAAAGCAAAATATACAGTGCGGCAATGCACGCGTTCAATTAATTGTCTCCGTGCAGAGAGATCGCTCGGACTTCTGTTACAACGTTGCAGTGTTGGTTTTATATAGTGCAATAATGTCTTCCCCTCAATATATACAAAGTAGCAACTGTGAGAATGCTATACGTGTCCGTGGTATTGAGAGGAAATAATCAAGTCTCATTGGAGACGAAAGGTCAATGAGTTACTCACTCGTCGATGAGGTATGATTTTAGTGCAGCGGTCAAGGGACAGATATCAATCCTTCCAATGAGTGAACGGAGATGAGTTTACCGTAGGCCACCCGGAGCTCAAACTCAAAGGACCGAAGACCGCTCTAATTCCTGGAGAATAGTATGTAGCAACTGGAGTCCACACGTGGCTAATCTCAGTCCCACTGATGCGTTTCGTCCTATAACTAGGACTTTCTCAAAGCGTAATGTTGGTATAGCGTGGTCCGGCCCCTTATATCTAAGAAGCGCAGGTGAGTACTAATTACTTGTTTTAAAAATTTTAAGTAATTAGAAAACATATTATCTATGTTTTGATATGCACCTAATGCCCACATTAAGAACGGGATCTTTACATAGATGTACATTGAAAACAAATTACATTAAATTGTTTGCCGTTCGGTACAGCCAATAAAATAAGTCAAACATAATGACTTCCCACAAACACGGGGCATGTGAAGGAAGGGAGAGTGGGGAGACTGCACACAGGGCATGTGAAGAAGGGGGGGGGGACTGTGCACAGGGCATGTGAAAGAAGGGGGGGGTCTGCACACAGGGTATGTGAAGGAAGGGGGAGTGGAGACACTGTACACAGGGCATGTGAAGGAGGGGAGGAGAGACTGCACACAGGGCATGTGAAGGAAGGGGGGGATAGCCATGTAAATGAGGGCTCAAGGTCGGGAAGCCCCATTATGATTAGGTCTGCGGTTGTACTAGTTGAAAAGTTAAGGTAGCAATCTGGACATGTAAGTGTCCAGATTTACTACCGACAGCGGGGAGTGCAGGGGGGTGGGTACTCCCCACTACGGGTGCGTAACTATGGGTCTGAATCTGGGCCATTATCAGTTTTGTCAAATGCACTTAGTTGTTATCCTCAACAAGAGAGGAGTGCATGGGGCAGGGTGATAGGGTTCAGCCTTGGCGACTCCCTGTCCCAACACTTGTATATCATATGCTGCATCAGGTAAAATGCCTGGGGAATACTGTAGATGCAGTTGGCTGCATTCAGGAAACTACTGTGAAAGCCAAATTGAGTTAATGTAAATAAGATCTGGTGCCAATAAGCACATATTCAGCATTGATGCAAAGTAAGGCACTGCTGGTGCTTGGGATATTAAGGCTATAACTCTTCACACAGTTTCTGCACTTTATTTTTTCTTACTAAAACAATCTACATCTGAAAGTACAGAGGACGATATAAGATGTTTTCATTAAAAAAAACACAAATTATCTGCAAAATCAACAGTCAATGGGGTAAATCCAGACCTACGGGCTTGTTACGTTAGAACACGTAGCATAATTACTATGTACTCTCCTAGGCACTCCCCTCGCTCATACGTACTTTGGCCGTTTTACGCTTGCCAAACCCTACCTTAACTTTTCCTAGCGTAAGTACTGACGTACGTATGGGATTTACGTATGTGACAGCCAAACCAAGTCCATACTGTCCAATTTAAATGCCCCTCCCCCGAACGCAAAGCGTAATTACGGGTGTCATATCGATGCCCCCGCCCCTTTGTTCATAGTTATGCTGATGGTACGTACGTAAGGAGTTACATGGCGTAACATCTGCAGCGCACACGCACAGTAAGTACAAATGGGCGATTTTACGTCAGCGGCTAGTAGCGTGCTTAGCTTAGGATCTGGCCCAATGTTTGTTAATGTTTTAGTAGAGTTCACAGTCTCAGTCTACTGAAACAGGGTTTGGGCTGTACCCAGACTTCTGAATTTCTAGCTATTGGATCCCCACATAAATGGCTCAGATATATTTACAGTGGCTATCTTTTCAAGTCACAAAAGTAAAATACACTGTGCATGCGCCTGGATTTTAGAGAGACGTGTTGCGCCAGGCAAGTATGTTGGCTTGTATTCATATCATATTGAGCAAGGAGCAGTACCTAATGATAGTGAATGGTGGTATCAAGTAGTAGATTGGAAATATTTTTAGTGCAGCTTGGTAGAGAAGGTATGTAGGGTAGCCATACATTAGAGATTTCTTTAGCCCACTGTTTGTGATAAATAGCTTTGATCCAATCCAATTGCAAAAGGAAAAGATAGTCAGGGTGTGACCATGGATAGTTTAGGGGGATCCTTTTCTATACATTGAGATAGCATTGTTTTTGAAATAGTGTCCACATATTGTATCAATTTCCTTTCTCCAGAGGCAAGACATATACATCAGGTTTGCCAACTCCTGAAATTTGAGCAGTTCTCCTGGTATCCCGAGAGAGCGGGCAAGTCTCCTGCAAGCCCCGACCCCCCTGTCAATGTCTATTATAATCTCTAAAGTTACTAGGGATGGGCAGGACTTGATGATGTCATCAACACCTACCCAATCCCTGGAACACTAAAGATTACAGTAGTGATTGACAGGGGGTCGAGACTTGCAGGATTTGCATAAATCACACCATTAAGCCCCGCCCCCTTACAGAAATCTGTGGCTTCCCTCCATGAGATCTCAGAGGGAAGCTTTAAAAAGTCAGCAACCCTGATATACATGTCTCTGGTGCAGTGGCATAACTACTGTAGGTGCAAAGGGTGTGGTTGCTACAGGGCCCACAGCAGAGAAAGGCATTAGAATGCAGCTCTAATGGAGCAGGGACTGATTTGAATGTGAAATATATATGTAAAGTGCTATGTAATCTGATGGTTTTATGTCAAACTTGTTAATAAATAAATCTGCAATATTATTGTTTCTCTATTTATCTGGTTGCTCCTTGCCCAGCAACAAATCTGACAGGACACAGACAAACCAACAGGAAAAATATTTTCCAAATCTGTCATAATAACTTTTGCTCAATACTAAAATCATATCTAACAAAAGAAGTGGCAGAACGACAATTTAGCTGAATGCACATACTAGGAAGATAATTTAGGGGCTAGTTCCCTGGTTAACAATGGTCCCGCTGTTACCACAACAACATACACAAACTACTGCAGCCTGAGCACACTGCTCTATCTGGAACACAACTGTTCCTTAGTTTAGTCTGTGTCACCACCATCATTTACGTGTCTCAGTTTAAAATTTTAATGACTGCAACATCTATGTTATTGCCCAGAATCATGATTTCCAGAGGAAACACAGGCAAGACACCCCTCATAATTGAGGGGCAAAGACAGCTCCATGTCAGAGACCAGCTCAACTGTACCCAGTCTTTGGACACTGGTAGTAAGAGAATTTTACGCAGAGAAATTAATCTTAGACCTTTTACAACAACATCTTACACTGCCTTTCCAAGAACATGGGCCGCAGGTCAGTAGAAATCATATTTATTTTTTAGCTTACTGGTTGCTTGCTGCTATTTTACAACTGCTTCTGTATACAAGAAAAATATTAAAGAAATCTGTTACTCTAAATTTTGAGACTTTATTTCCCTAATTAACAATATTGTACTTCAGTCATTAAAAATGTATTAAATAAAAATGAATTCATGGAAAAAAAAAAAAAAATAATGTTTTTGTAAAAGAAAGGAAAATTCACCCAAAAATAGTTCATTTTCCACGCATAGAGAACCCTCTGCTCCTTTGCATGTATATAACTACTGCATGTTCCCTAGCTCTGGAGATCAATGTGATATGTTTACTTTGTTTAAAATAATAACAGAGTATGGCACAGCAGCTCATCATAGTACTAATTAGTATAAAACAGGGTTGCTGACTTTAAAAGGCTGTATGCAGGGACTGGGGCTTAACTTAATTTATGCAAATTGTATCATTAAGCCCCACCCCTGACTATCAATTAGCCCTTTCGGGGTTTCATAGGGATGGGGGTGGGGATTGATGACGCAATTTGCGTCAATAAGTCCCTCCCTGTCCCTAGCAACACTAATAAACTAGTGTTGCCAGGCAGGGGGTTGGGACTTGAGGACGTGATTTCATGTAAACCATGAGCCTCAAGTCCCTTGCGGGAGATTGCCAGCTTTTCCGGGATACCGGAAGAACTGCCCAAATTTCGGGAGTCTCCCGGACATTCCAGGAGAGTCAGCAACTATGGGATAAATGTGATATGTTTACTTTGTTTAATACATAGTAATAACAGCGTATGGCACTGCAGCTCATCATAGTACAAACTAGTACAAAACCTTCAGTGTCAGTGTGACATTGCTCTGCAATCACAAAAGATGTGTCTTTTATGCCTCTGAACGCACTCTCTGGGCACAAGGTTAAGAACTTATCTGTAAATATTGGAGCTTTTACAAGGTATGAGTGGATTTAGGTAAAACTATAAACCCGGCCCTTAATATTTTATTTGTCTCAAACCTTATAAACACAAAAAAATATAATACAGAAATATGGATTAGTTGTGACATGCACCTGATTTACACTTTTAGTAGTTTATTTTTGGCATCAATATTTTTTGCTACAGCTATTCATCTTTATTCGACAATTCAGAGTGATAAAAAGGACGCTCTATTACAGCAGACTGTGTGGGAGGAATGCTGGTAAAAGGCTCACCACTCAAAGAGAGGTTATTCTATTGTTATACATTTATAGCTGATATGATTGAGGTTCTTTAGGACAAGCAGATATGAAGAAGAGGATTTTGTGGTCCATGCTGGCACATTAACTTGCAGAATTACTATGTTCAGATTTAGTTGGAAATTAATTTGAATATTGATTGATCAAATTTTTATCCTGTGATGTGACTGACAAGTGACCCTACTTACCATGTGAATAGTGGACCTGATTCACACTTAAGAATCTTCTTAAAATAAGAACTTAAAGTCACTCCTGGGCAAAACCATGTTGATTGCAGGGAGAATTCATTTAATTGTATTCTTTGTATGCAAGGATATATCTTTGACTTGCTTACTGCACACAGATACTGACCAGCTTTACTATCACACTGAAATCATTATGGTTTAACCCAGGTGTGACTTTAATTTCTTATTTTAAGAAGATTCTTAAGTGTGAATCAGGTCCACAGTGTCCGTATGCTTGGTTGAGTTGATATTTACATTAACGGACAGGTAGATTAGCCCCTCTCACTTGTGCACAAACTAGAGGGCTAGGTATGGTGATCTTGTATATTCTTTTTGAACCCTATATATGTCTATTTTTTGACCAGATGCAAAACAGAAGGTTCTGTAGAGAAGAAAGCTGTTGTATTCTTACAATTGTTAATTGTAAATAATCTGTCCAGTAGCGTAACCAAGGTGGGTGTGGTGATTGCAGCTGCCACGAGGTCTGGAGATGAAGGTGGGGGGAGGTCTGAGATGGCTGCCATCTCAGAGGAATACACTGCTCCAAGGGGATGGCACCTATACCCCTATGTTGTGCTTCTCTCCCCCTATTGCTACCCACTCAGCACCTAAAAGAACATAGTGGGGACCTCTTCTGCGCACACACATTATGGTGCAGTTGCAGTAGAGATTAGCTATAGGAGTGGGGGGGCCCTCAGAGGTATTTCTAGGCCCCATTCAGTCTGTGGGGCCTGGCAGTGCTTAGTTCTGCCCCTGAATGTCTCTGTAGGGTGTTGGAACTACATTCTCACATTCATTACCTCATCTGTATAAATCATCATTATTTAACTACTAATGCATTCATTACAGTTTGTATTGATCCTAAAATATTAACTAGCTTTAAAATGAGATGCAAGTGAAAGTATGAGTGCTTTAATTGTGAATCTCTCTTATTTCATTTAATCACAGTAACAAACTTGTAAATTTCTCTTTAACAACTTAATAAAACACCACTAGCTGTAACAGTCATAACCTGTATAGCTACATCACAGAACTACAATATGCACCCATGGGCACTGGCAGGACTACTGGCTGCTACTGGTAGATGGTAGTACTCACTGTCATGCATAGAGATACATTACATGGCCAATCACCAGGGGTGATTGGCCCTGGAAAAAATCTGGAAAAGGCCTCCTGTGGGCGGGACTAAATAAATTCTAGGAGTGACTAACCAGAAAGTAGGCAGGGCAAGCACAGTTATATTAGTCCCTTAGTCACTGCCCTAAACTATAAATTGTTAAACATTCAACGGGCAGCACCCCGAGTATTTGTAGATAGACTGTTAACTTGGTCTTCTATTGGAGGTACCGAGAGTGTGGGAAACCAGTGAGTGTATACAATATATGTGAGACCACCTTTACTAGAGCATTGTGTGAGTTTATCCTTCTACTGTTTGTCTTTTATTCTACAAATTGCGTGTTTCTATATAGTACAGAACTGTCGACGTTTTGGATATGTTTTATGGTATTATGATTTAATTTAATAAAGATACATTATCATTGTAATAACTTTCATTATTTCATTTGTGCATTTTATATGTGGTGTCTAATATACCCCATATACATATATACACTCACAGTGCACCCCATATACATTTACACACACACACACACACACACACACAGTGCACTCCATAAACATATACACACACGCACACACACACACACACACACACGGTGTGACGCAAAATACATGAATTATATACATAAATTAAATTATGAACCAACCTTACACTGGATTTTGATGGACTCATTTCCTTCTCCTGGCGCATCTGGTCTGCAATCCTGGGACAGCGCAATTCACCTGCATTATGCAACATACATACAAATACACATCACTATTGTCACACACACAAATACACATAACTATTGTCCCACACACAAATATGCATAACTATTGTCTCACACACACACAAATACACATAACTATCTATCCACAAAATACATTCACACTCTCTTGATTCTCCTATCCCTGTATCCCTTCTCTATCCCAACACCCTCTCTCTGCATTGCCTCTAATCTCCCCCATCCCCATCTCTCGAATTGTCACTGATTGACATTTCTGATTTGTCTATGAGCAGCATAGTATAGTTGCTCATAGGTAGATCATAGACGTCAATCAATGACAATCCTGCTATTGCACACGACAACCCCTGCAGTATAGTGCCAGCTGCCACTACTATTTCCATAAAGGCAGCCAGCGTCTCTAAATGAATAAAATTAAATTAAAAAAAAGGATAAATTGAATTTTAAAAAAATCAGGCCCGTGACAGGCATTCCCCCGGCAGCTCTGCATATACACACACACACACTGCACTCCAGATAAATACACATAGTGCATCCCATATACACGCACACACAGTGCACTCCAAACACACACATAGACACACAAACACAGTACACTATATACACACAAAGCACTCCATACACACACATCCACTCACATGAACAGTACACTCCATGCATACACATACACACACAGTGCAATCCAGATATACACATACACACATAGTCTGCAACCCAGATACACACACACACACACACACACACACAAACACTGCACAGGTACACACAAAGCACATACACACTTGTACCTGTTAGATCCTGCAGTCAGCAGCATTGCTGCCTCTGCCCCACTCAGCAACAGGCAGCCTTGCAGTTGGCTGCCTGTTGCTCTCACCGCCCCCTGGTAACTGTAACACGATCTCTCCTCTCTACTGGCTGCACTGCCTGCACTGCCTGTACTGCGGAGGCCTCTCAGGGGAATTGCGTTACTGAGAGGCCTCTGCAGTACAGGACCTGCACTGACCAAAAAACGGGACGCAGCAGCTCTGATCTGCTAAGTTAAAAAAAAGAAAAATGACGTGCTGTGCTGTTGAGGCGACCTTCATGCGGCCTCATGAGGGTACTGGCCTACCGGGAAAGTTACCAGTAAGGCCTATTGCCAATCCGCCCCTGGCAAGGTCCAAAAATATGTAAACTGGATTAGTACAGAATAAAGAACCTAATGACAAGTATTTCACATTCCAATAAAGAGATTTATAGTGCCCTTTATGTAATGCAGGTAGTCACTGCCACCCAAGTGATCACCACCCAAAACATACAGCATCCTATTGACTACCACCCAATACATAGAGTGTCCTAGTGACCACCACCTATTACATACAACATTCTAATGATCTCCATTCTATACAGACATCATTTTAGCATCCACCACCCATGGCAATCAGCATCCTAGGTTTCTTCAAATAAAAAAGGAGCTGCTGAGTGGCCTCCAGAGGCAACCAGCCTACCAGGAAGTCCTATGGCCAATCTGCCCCTGCCTATCACTGCTAATAATGATCTGCAGCCTATGGCAGAAGTGCAGCTGAATGATGCTCTCCCTTAAACCAGGATCTCTGTTTGGCTGCACTGCTTAAACATTTTTTCAGCTGACTCTGGTGTCTGGTCCTTCTCCTCGGACCAACCTCCTTGTGAGAAGCCATCTTGGTAAACCAGTCCCAAATGTGAGTGACTTGTCAGAATTGATCAGGCCTATCTACTGATTTTATTTCAGCAACTGTTGAGAGGAATGCCTAGCATCACACTGCCCTACTCATGAAGGAGAAGATATATGGGAATCAAACATTAACCATTCATAGGATGGGCTGGAGCACAGTCTAGACATCTAAACAATAGCCACAGCAATTGCAGACCCTCCAACATGACCCCCTCCATTCAGTACAAAATAATCTGCTCCTGCTCTTCCTTCCTAATCTCTGATTGCAGTCACCTGTATTATACTAGTTATTTGAATAGAAAGGTGTGTAACACAGGTGACTGCAATCAGAGATTAGGAAAGAAGAGCAGGAGCAGAGTATTTTGTACCGAATGGAGAGGGTCATGTTGGAGGGTATGTGCTCCCATGGAGGCTATCATCAATGGCTGATCGGACTGTTTACATCAAAACATTGACACCAGTCCCCGGTCATGTCGCAGTCCAGGGGGCTGACCTTTTGCACAGGGCCGCTATCAGGTGGGGGGCAGCCAGGAGCTATTGTCCTGGGCCCTGGATTTGATGGAGTCCACCATCAATAGCGGGCCAATGCGCAGGGAAGAAATTCCTCAGCCATCAGTTCCGTATGAGCCCGTTTCCTATGAAATAGACTGTGCTTCCCCTCTACCCTTTAAAGTGGGCGGTGGGCGCTATGGTAATTGTACAGTCTGGGAGGTAACTCCCACACTTGTGCAGATCAGCGGTCGTACAGACCACTTATCCGCATGATTGACTTAAGGCAGGCCCACACGAGAGAGGGGAGTGACAGGGTAGAGAGGAGTGACAGGGGGCGGTCACTCCCCTCTCTCTATTAGACAGACAGACCCTCGCACGTACGGAGGGGTCTGGATCCGGCCCATGGTTAGAAAAACAAAATATGGAGGAATGATGAGGGCACAAAACATATGACATAAAACAATAATAAAAATGACAGACGAGAATCATATGAGCACCAATGAAAAACGCTAGACATTGTTATAGAAACACAAGATGCAATAAATAAGGAACCCTATTCAGGGACATAACCCAAAAATACAAATATGCAAATTAAAATAGTAATATATTTCTACATGTCGTGGTCTGACTAAAACAGAAACCGAAGGGTGTATAGATAAGTAATAATAGCAGAAGAAAAACTTCTATGCTGTTTATTAATAACTTCGTGTTGTCAGCTTTTAGTTTCTTCCCTCTGGGAGAACTCAAAGGGAAGAAGGAAATGGCAGCATGTGAGTGTGGGTTAATTACACACTTTTATGCAAATTGGGTCCTTAAACCCCACGCCTTGTCTGTAAACTCTTCAAATCATGCCGTTTTCAGGGATGGGACGTGGTGCGATTATGCAAATTGTG
>WWET01005907.1:16360-29336 GCA_011038615.1 Limnodynastes dumerilii
CTGCAGGCGAAGTGAAGAAATGCGTCTCTCCCCCAGCCACCACTCTCAATCGAGCCGGGAAGAGAATAGAGTATGGTAATTGTAGTTCCCTTAATCGCTTGCGGACTTGAGTAAATTGGGCTCTATCCTTTTGGATTTCCAAGGCGTAGTCCGGGTAGGCCGAAACAGAAGTGTTGTCAATTTTCAACGGACCACGTTGTCGCATCAGCTGCAGGACAGCGTCCCTGTCCCGATAATGTAGAAACTTGGCAATGAACGTGCGAGGAGGCATACCGGGTCGTGGTGGCTGTGAGGGGATCCGATGAGCCCTTTCCACCGCAAAGAACGGAGAGAAAGCCTCCTTTCCATATTCTTTTTGTAGGAGATTCTCCAGGAAGTCTACCGGATTCTGGCCCTCTGCCCGCTCCGGGAGGCCCACGAAGCGCAAATTGTTACGCCGCAGCCTTCCCTCCATATCCGTAGTTTTGGACTTGTAGAGTTGGAGTTGATCTTTGAAGGATGCGACCTCACGTTTTAGCGGAGCCACCGCATCCTCTAGGTCAGACACCCTGTGTTCCACTTCGTCCACTCTGTCCCGCAATTTTTGCATATCCTGGTGAATTAGGGAGATGTCGGATCGGACAGCACCAATTTTTTCCCCCAGACTATTTTCACAAGATGTAATAGCCGATAGAACCTGCTGTAGGGTAGGAAGTTCAGGGGGAGCCGGAGAGGAAGCAGCGGGCTGTTCTGGTGAGGGAGGCTGTGAGGAACTGGTAGCTTGCGAGTTAGAGTGGGCGTTCCTGCTAAATCTCTCAAGTTTCGCAGCGGCCGCTGCAGCATGGCCGGATTTACCCATGACTTAAAACGAGAGGAAAAGCGCTCAGGTAGATTATAGGTAAATATGGGAGCAGACCCCAATGTAGCTACAAGGTGCCAAGCAGCAAATCAAGTCCAATAAATGCACAGTGGAGATGTAGAAGTAATTGTGTAGATGAGCAGGGCGGCAGGAGTGCCCCAGTGCAGCAGAACAATTTAACTACCAGACAGGAAAAAATATATCAGCAGCAGGACTCTACGTAGGTGAAACTACAGTTAATTAGAGGCAGGTACTCCCGCTATAGAACAGATAGTAATCAGCCGGGAGTCTAAAACAAAGGAGAACTTGGAGTGATAGTAAGTGGTCAAACCAGCTGTAAATGCAGATCAGCAGTGAGTCCCAGGGTGAAACAAGCCTTAGACATATATAGAAGCATGACTCAGTAGTTGAGTGTGGGAGAATATCAACAGCTAGTGCAGGAGGGGGGGTATGAAGGTATTTTAGTTTAAAAATTTTTTATTTTTTTATTTTTTTATTAACAGCCTTGAAGCACAGCAGGGTATAAATGCAGGTCAAATTGCACTTTGCAGAAGGGCTTAGTGACAAATTATCTGGATCAGAAAATTAGCAAAGTCCAGGGCTATCACCCCCAAAGCAACTGCAGCAATGGTATCCAATTATATGGCCCTTAAGTAGTAGGAAGTGTGCAGGGGCGCACCAGGCAAGGGGAGGGGGGGAGGAATACAATGTGGCCAGGGGAGAAAGGCAATACCACTGTGCAGCGTGTCCACCGATATCAACCGGAACTAGGCACTCCCAGGGGAGACAGGAAGAGAAGCAGGTTGAATGGCAGGGAAAAATGGCGGAGATTCGCGCCAAAACCTCTGCCAGGGTCCAGACCAGCACAGCAGGCAGGAGGCAGCCACTGCAGAGACAGGAACACGGCACCGCGACCGCAGCGATCACCCCCTCTCCAGACCACGACCCACCAGCAGGACAAAGACAGGATGCAGCCGATGGCCCCGTCAGAAGCAGCGTCCCCACGGCAAGCGGCAGAGCAGGAACGCTCCTCCGGACCGCCCCACACCTCAAACAGCTCCCGCGGGTCCCCACAGACGTCCAGACCCCCCAGGCACCTCTGGTATGTAGTCTGAAGACGGGTAAGTAGGGAGAACAGGATTATTAAGCGGGTGAGGTGGAGAGCTCCGGGTCTGTGCGACCTACTCCATCAGCCGCTAAGCCACGCCCCGCCCTCGCCCATTTTTATTTAAATTCTTCCGTGCATATTTTTACGACGCAGATCCGTTATGTACCAACGTGCGGTTCTCAAATCCGTCCGTAAGGCACTTTCGCGCATATAGTCTACATAAACTACGTAAAAAAAGTTACTACACATGCGCAACTGAAACGTACCTAAAAATACACACGGAACAGGCTGTGAAAATGGATCTCTGAATACGGCCCTTAGACTCCTGGGACTAGATTTACTAAAATCGACTTTGCAAACTTGCCAGTACTTACCAATGACTTTAAAATCACTGTATTTACTGTTGTAAATTTGGTCAAGCTATGCAGAGTTTAATGTTTTTAAACTTGCCGCAGTTTAAATCGTGATGTTTTTTTTTTCAGCTACAACATATAAGTATAAATTTACTAAGCAGCAATTCGTGAAATGGCTGAAAAATCACCCAAACTTGGGTGAGAAGGGAGAGGTGGGTGTGAGTGTCGATTTTGTTCAAATAGACACTCACTTTGAAAAACGAACCCACCTTTTGTTTTTTTTAAATAAAAAAAATACTGTAAATGGAAATAATAAAATAAGCATGCCTTTAACAATACCTAAAACCCATATTGCGGCATGATATTAACCATTAGCATGCTTTTGCATATAGTACTAGAAAGAACAGCATGCCCATATATTGCAGTGCGTGCTGTGCCTTTTAGTACCAAAAGTGGCAGCATGCCAAGGGCCAATGGCATGCTGCCTCATACATAATGTCCCCCGTACATAGTATATAACAGATCATGTCCCCGTACACAGATAATTTCCCCTGTACACAGTATATAACAGATTGTGTCCCCCATACACAGTATATAACATATCATGTACACTGTATATAACAGATCATTTCCTTCGTTCATATAATATAACAGATCATGTCACCTGTTTATATAATATAATATAACAGATCATGTCCCCCGAGACTCATACTCTAAAGGATAATGGGGCTGATCCAGAGTTATACTGGCCCGCTGGCCTTAAATACGGCCAGCGTAGCTCTGGTGCACTCTCCCTGTCACTCCCCCTGTGTGAGCGTTGTTACACACAGTTACGCCGACTGAAGGCTACACTAACTTCAGCCGGCATAACTGTATGTAACTACGCTCACACAGGAGCATAACCTCCCTAACCCAGCCCTCCCCTCCTAATTACCCTCCCTCCACCCGCCCAGCTTCCATAACTACAGCATAGTTATGGAGCTGCCCACCCCTACAGAGCAGTTACGGATGCTAGATCCATGGCTCATATAGCCATGGATTACACCGGGCAAAATATGCCCGGCGCATGCGCAGAACGGCATTTCTGCCGTTCTTACGCATACGGCCGCCGTAAATAGTGCGGCGGCCGTAGCTCTGGATCAGCTCCAATGTCCTTCATTACAGATATTGTAATAAAATAGTCCCACGTTTTCAAAATAATTCTTAATGTTTGGGGCTCCAGACCTTCATTTTCTCTTGGCTGGTTACCACCAGACGATTCCTCTTCGACTGTGTCCCTCCAGCTAATGACAATTGACATTAATAGTCCCCTATTTATACCCTCTGAAGGAACAGTTCCATGCACACTTGGGTGTAGGTGCCTACTGCATATGGCCCTTTTTCCCTTCCCTACAGCCTAACCCTAAAACTCACCAGAGAGTATTTCTCACCTCTCCAGTTGGTGCGGTGGGTGTGACAGGCGTACTTACCCAAATTAGCTTTTGTCTATCTCTACTTCTAAAAAAAAACATTTTGTGGCAGCAACTCCCATTGGAGATCCTTATGGTGGATGGGATTAAGTATTTAGATCATACAGTAAGGGTTTTGCTAAGCCCTTACATATGATGCAGTATTCCGCCTACACTGCGTTGTTCTCCTACGTGCAGAGGAAGGCAAAGTGCCAAAGGATATATTTGTTTTTTTCTTCTTTCTGAGCAGTCGTAGACCCAAACAATGCCTGGCTTGCCACCACCGCTAATAATGTTATGAAACATTAGGCATTGTCTGTGTCTCTGGATGTCCTGGAAAGAGAAAAACCAAAAGGCCAGCGCTGTCTGCCACACCAATTTGACAAATATAAAATAAAGAGTTTAGCAACCTTTAGGATGCTACCTGCCATACAGCAGTACCAGAGATGTAAATAAAAATGTTAGCGCAAAGGCAATCTGGCACCCCCTAGCTTAGTACTGTTAATGAAATGGGACCAGATTCACAGATGCGTGTAAATGTAGATGTGTATAAAGTATGCATATATACGCACATACATTGAAAGGCAACACCCATGACACCCCACAGACGGATTTTCAGTGACTTACGTGTCCATAGGGCAACCTTAACTTTACGTGTGTAGTTACATGCGTAATTTCCTAATGTATGTGCGTACATTACCAACCGCACCCTCAAAAGGTCATTTAAGTGCCTCCCCCCGCCCACTCTCACGTAACTTTGCACATATGGAAGACAACCACGCGCCTCCGTACGTATGTCACTAAGTGCAATTCAAAAATCTGTGTCTAATGGACTTCTGTGCCTAAATCCTACATAACTTGCGTGGAAAAAGTTACTACGCCTGCGCAGTTAATCCGAACCTAAAAATACACACGCAAAAACTAGCAAAATCATATTTGTGAATCCGGTCCATGATCCTTAAGTAGTAATCGCCTCTCTTGCACTCCTCTAGATACTTCTCCGAGCATTACAGCCATTCTTATAGACAGTAAAGCACCTAGTAGAACTACCAGGCTTGCTAGGTTTTAAAACTAGGTGTGAAGAGAGGCTAGGAGGATGGGCAGAATCTATTGTAATCAGCTGTCAGAGATGCTATATAAATAGACTGCTGACTCGCTTGATCTTGCTCATTGTAGTAGCTTGCATCCTAAGTGAAACAAGACCAGAAAAATACCAATACACGGCGCTAATGAAATGAAAATAAGCCACTACTTATATTTAAAAACCTTTATGCCGCTGGATAAAGGGGTTGTAAATCCCTGAATTGACCAAAGCATAAGAAATACAGAGAAACCAGCGCTGTCTCAGTCGGTTAATTCAAGTATTCTAAATAAACAAAAAAATATATATAAAAATATATAAATATAAAACAAAAACTAAATATAAAAAACTAATTAAGTCTTCTTAATTAAATAACAACAATGGTTAATAGTTACAAATAATCTGGTACCAGATAAATATTAAAAATAATTACTATACATAGACTTTAATATGGTCAGATTATTTGAATCTTAAATTCACTAGTGTCCACCGAGAAGAGAGTCATACAATCCTTATATATAAGATGTTATTCTTCAGTATAGCTCTTGAAATATCAGGCAGTTAATATTGCATACAGATATTGCTTGATGCCGCAATCCAATTGCTATATGGCCGGAGGGGAAACCTCCTTGATGCAGAGTAACACTATATTCAAATACTGTGTAAATGCAAAGTAATAGCAGGGTAGCCATTGCTGAAACAAAACACGAGGTATGGGAATCACAGCGATACTTATCCTCCTTAGACAAGCAGCCTAGTCTCACTCTCCGCTTTGGTGAATTGCGTTGATGGTTAAACAGCTGGCTCCCCACAACTTGCTGATATAGAAGCCCGAATCACTGCAGCTGAATTGGGCAAAAGATCTTTAGCACACAGTACGGTGTATATATTTCTAATAACGGGGTCCAAACGGTGCAACCAGTTAAATTAACACTTCACTGACGCGTTTCATCTGGGTAGGATTTCTTCAGAGGAAAATAATAAGTGAGGGTACACTTGTCCAGATGGTCTCTTATAATCCACTCTGCTACGGCTACTCTGCTATTACTTTGCATTTACACAGTATTTGAATGCGTCCGGGTTTCCCTACGGCCATATAGCAATTGGATTCCAGCATCAAGCAATATCTGTATGCAATATTTACTGCCTAATTATATTTCAAGAGCTAAAACATCTTTTATATAAGGATTGTATGGCTCTCTGCTCGGTGGACACTGGTTCACTCAACATTCAAATAATCTGACCATATTAAAGTTTATGTATGGTAATTGTTTTTAATATTTATCTGGTACCAGATTATTTGTAACTATTAAACATTGTTGTTATTTAATTAAGAAGACTTAATTAGTTATTTATATTTAGTTTTTTGTTTTATATTTATATATTTTTATATATATATTCTTTTGGTTTATCTAGAATACTTGAATTAACCGACTGAGACAGCGCTGGTTTCTCTGTTTTTCCTAAGTGAAACAGCTTGCAAACTTAAGTAAGTTTGAAAAGAATCAGTTGAGTTAGAATACAGAACCAGGTGCACAAATATTGATACTACCATTAACATTACTAATTTAATTTTATTATATTAATTTTAGTTTAATTCACATTACTTTAACTTACCTATCTTATCTATTTATATTATACATCAGTGTTGTAACCGCATATTTCCATCCAGACTTTTCAACTTTTCATTATTTTATTTATCATTATCATTACTGCATTATTATAAACCCTCCACTGGCTACATGTCTGCTTCATATATCTCTTTAAACTACTTTCCTAACCTTTAAAGTTGGGCACACTAGGACGATTATTGGTCCCAGCAGGGTATGGGCCAATAAACGGGACGATTTCACGCTAGGGAAATGACCCGTTATCGGCACCATACACCTCCTCTGCTGGGACCGATAATCCTAGCATAAGAGGGGGGGGGGCAGGGCTAGTACTATGCTGCTCTGACAGGTTTGATACCACCAAAGCTATCAGAGCAGCATAGCACATAGATATACAGATAAGAATCAGCCGAAGCCGCACTTCACAAAGCGTGGTTTCGGCTGATCCCTGTCTGTACTACTCCTTGCAATAACCACTGCTGTATATCTACAGTATGTGCTATGCTGCTCTGACAGCTTTGAGGCAGCTTTATCGGCCCACCCCCTGCTGGGACCAGAGCAGCTTTTTAAATAGATATACAGCAGCAGCTTTGAAGAATAAGGAGCCATTCAGCTTGCTGATTGTCTCCCTTAAAATATCGGGAGCTTATTTAAATCAAACATGCCAAAAGACCAAATAATCGTACCAGCGTTTCTGGTGCATTTATTTGGAGTAAAATTTGACCTTGGCCATACACTAGAGCGATTATTTGCCCGATCACCCGATAATAGGGTGATCGGGCCGATTATCTCTCTAATGTCTGGCCAGCTTAAGGCCATCTCTTCATGCATTGCTCCCTACCTCTCTTCCCTCATCTCCATACACACCCCTTCCCACCCTTCCTTTCTGACCTCCCTACTGATCAACACATTTTACGTCTGTGTCCAGGACTTTCCCTGTGCTGCACCTCTGCACTGGAATGACCTCCCTTCTTCAGTCAAAATCTCCTCCACATTGCAGGTCTTCAAGCGCTCACTCAAAATGCACCTGTTCAGACTAGCCTACCACTCCTCCACTTAACATCCTCACTGCATCCTACATCTATCCCTTCTCCTTTCTTCCACATCTACTCCGCTCAGAGCAGCAGTCCATTTTCTTTCTCCTTCTTATGTCTTCTGTAAGTTCATCCCTTCCTAGTGTTGTTCCCTCTCCACTAATCCCCCCTCACTTTGTACCCTCTTGTCCCCCTCTGCTACCCTTTAACCCTTTAACACTGTTCACACCTGGTGAATCCCTCTCAATGCACTCTATTCCCTCTTTCCTGACCTGTCAAGCTTGGCATCTCGCATTTTGCCTTGCTGTCTGTGCTTGCTTCACTTTATAGTATTTTTGAGATATGTTGTGATATTTTTATATTTATATTGTATTTTATTATGTACTATTCTGTCCATCCCTGTCCTGTATTTTGTTGTAAATTGTTGTATTTTGTACAGCTCTGTGGACACCTTATGGCGCCTTATAAGTAAATGATAATAATAATAATAATACCATTGTTATACAAGGGGCTAGACTGATGTATGTAAACACAAAATTGATAGAAACAACAAAAAAAGCAATAATTCAGAATACAGTAAAAAAAACTGAAACAAAAAAAGCTAATACAAATACGATTATTTCTATGGATACATAGGGAAATTGGATACCCCTGATTAATCATCAAAAAAACATATATAAAGAAAACTTGATATAGAAAGAATAAGCCCTTTATAAAATAGAATACCCAAAACCTCAGAGAAATGAAGGAGACTAATGCAAAGCAATTGGCAGCTGTATATTGAAATCAACTTGCAAACAATGGACAAAGAGACTGCATTTCTGTACCACAGAGACAGAAGCACCAGTTATTCTAGGTCATATAAAGAACATTGAAAAATCTGAACCCCACCTGACAATGCAGAACATTCAGGAGCACTATGCAGATGTCATCAAATATTTGAACACTAACTGAAAACATAAAATTTTATGTATAACACTAGCCACACAAGAGCACATTTTCTATAACTGATTAGCTAATTCCTTAAAAGAGCTAAGAAGGGGCTGAGTCTCAGTATGTAGCATAAACGCCTTAAGGTTGAGTCACTTGACTTTGGCCTTTATCCCTATTGGCTACTTTGCTAACCCCTGTCCTAATAAACAGACCAGGTTGGGAAAAAAAAGGACTAAACCGAGTTCTTAAGTTTATTAACAATAATAATAACATTAACAATAAACATAATATAACATAGGTATTAACAATGCATTCAATACAAGACTTACTTTCCGTTTGAAAGTGCAGTCCAACCCACAAAATAATTATTCTGAAAAGGAGAGGATTATTCATTTTATTGATTCTCCTATCTCACCTTGGTGTGACCCTTCCATATTGGTATGTAGTAGTTAAGACTGTGTATCGGCATGGTGCAAAAGGGGGCATGGTCATATATATATCAAAACACAACATGGCCTGGCACCTCTATCTTTAAAATAAAAGTCAGAGAATTATTTACAAATATCTGCAGGTATTTGATAAGCCGTTCGCCACTTACAAGGCTTCTCTGTTGAACGGTCCTAACTCTAATCTTAACTCTAAACTTTAGAGCCCCAACTTTGGGTCACATATCCAATATCTTTCTAAACCAAGAGCTCACCTCACATGGAGATTCCCAGCAAGGGTCCCCATTGCCTCCCCCTGTCTGCGGTCCTGGGTGCCCCCTTGAAATTTTTGGGGGACAAGATGCCCCCCGTTCCGATGCCTGTGCAAACACTTATATTGAATGCAGCTGTAAATAGATATCTTCTTTCATTGATGCGATATTCATAGTAGTAAATGGAGAGAGAAAAAGAACAAGACCATAGTATAATACCGTTAAAGAACCTTTTTACTATGTCTTCAATTAAATCTGCGTACCAACAATATATATAAAACCTATTTCCAACCAATACCAATGGTGGTCTATTGGTGGTATATTTAAATTTCCCCCCTCTCTTTTTTTCCTATATATATATAAAAACAGCTTTGAGTAAATCTTATCTGTCTGAAGCTCCGTCCTCTCTACTACTTGCTGGCCGGTCCGCGCCTCGGCATAAGGAAACATGCCTCCTTTGGTTCAGCAAAAGTAGATAATCTGGCGGTAGTGATACAGAAGAATTTTTCCCAAAGTTTGGAGTTAATAATTGAACAACCCAACGTGTTTCATCCAGCGGTATTTGTAATGCCACTATCAGACTTCCTCAGGGGAATCAAGCAAGAAGTGCTGCAGGGCTGGTGCCTCTTTTAAAGCTTCTCGTTTTTTTTTTTCCTGATATCGGTTAAAGTGTTTAAATTAGATCTCTCTGTCCATCGTTTCAGACCTCATAATATAACATAGCAGTGCATAAAACATAAAAGACAAGGGTTACTTTTTACTATAAGCGGTGGATTACAGTTATTGCGAGTGGAAGTGTTTAATTGGAAACCATGGTAACCTCACTGATAAGTGTCCAAAACATAAACAAAGTGTCTTTATCATTCAGGATGCTTATTTGAATATATATATATATATGAAATAGTAGTTAATCCCAAATAGGGACAACAGACAGGCACACTTATAAAAATAAAACATGTAGGTGCCCGGCTAGAGGTTAATATAGCACAAAAATGTATATAAAAATATACAAGCCAGCACACAAATGTTAGAAAAACATATCCAAATATTTATTATGTATAGTCATCCAAGGAGGAATAAACTATCTCCCAAAAAAAATGCATAAGTGCAATAAAAACAGACTGCGCATCTATACATCAGTAAACATCCAAGTAATAATGGTGGCTCAAATCTGAGGTTGCAAACAGCAAAATGGTAAAGAAATAGTGGCAGCAAAACGAATAGAGCCAACTCTCAGAGGTATATGTGAAGCACATTCTCACTCATTACTGACAGCCGTTTCGGAAAAAATCCATCATCAGGGCAAGGAGAAGAAGTCACAGTGAGTACTAACTCAGGCAGCAGTCAAAAAGGTAATGTGAACCAAAGAGTGTGTAGACACAGATTTAAATAGCACTCATACTGATTACTCACCTGAGCAGCTGCAGGATTACCGCCGTCAACCTGTCGCAGCCCGGAAGCCAGCCCTCACACACCACACGTCGGCGCGAAGCCCGCCCATCAGCACTGCCAGGCAACAGGTAAACAAACCTGCCGTCATCGCAGCGTCTAATAGAGCTAGGCAACCGCCCACCGCAGTGTAAAAGTGCCAGGACTCCGTGCCACAGCAAAAGCTGACAGGGATCATCCACAAAAGCCCAGGAACTGAGCCATCAATAGAGGAATAACAAACAAACAATATAAATAACAGACCACCATAGAACAGGCAATAACAACAAAAATAAAAATAAATATACAATTAAACCCACAAATATATGTATCTGAAACATCGCCACAAAGCAACCAAGTCAGACAAATAATAAGAGGGTTATGATAACAATGAAGAAATAACATGGAATTGAGGGCATCAAATATTGGGAAATATACATATTACATAAACTAGTTAGTAGTGTGAAATCACACATAGGACCACAATGTCAATCCTACAGTAAAAAACACCAAAGATCACATTAACATCAAAAATCACAAAAAACATGATAAATTAAAGTCTTCATTAATGCTTCACATATACCTCTGAGAGTTGCCTCTATACGTTTTGCTGCCACTATTTCTTTACCATTTTGCTGTTTGCAACCTCAGATTTGAGCCACCATTATTACTTGGATGTTTACTGATGTATAGATGCGCAGTCTGTTTTTATTGCACTTAGCAACTTTTTTTGGGAGATAATTTATTCCTCCTTGGATGACTATACATAATAAATATTTGGATATGTTTTTCTAACATTTGTGTGCTGGCTTGTATATTTTTATATACATTTTTGTGCTATATTAACCTCTAGCCGGGCACCTACATGTTTTATTTTTATAAGTGTGCCTGTCTGTTGTCCCTATTTGGGATTAACTACTATTTCATATATATATATATATATTCAAATAAGCATCCTGAATGATAAAGACACTTTGTTTATGTTTTGGACACTTATCAGTGAGGTTACCATGGTTTCCAATTAAACACTTCCACTCGCAATAACTGTAATCCACCGCTTATAGTAAAAAGTAACCCTTGTCTTTTATGTTTTATGCACTGCTATGTTATATTATGAGGTCTGAAACGATGGACAGAGAGATCTAATTTAAACACTTTAACCGATATCAGGAAAAAAAAAAACGAGAAGCTTTAAAAGAGGCACCAGCCCTGCAGCACTTCTTGCTTGATTCCCCTGAGGAAGTCTGATAGTGGCATTACAAATACCGCTGGATGAAACACGTTGGGTTGTTCAATTATTAACTCCAAACTTTGGGAAAAATTCTTCTGTATCACTACCGCCAGATTATCTACTTTTGCTGAACCAAAGGAGGCATGTTTCCTTATGCCGAGGCGCGGACCGGCCAGCAAGTAGTAGAGAGGACGGAGCTTCAGACAGATAAGATTTACTCAAAGCTGTTTTTATATATATATATAGGAAAAAAAGAGAGGGGGGAAATTTAAATATACCACCAATAGACCACCATTGGTATTGGTTGGAAATAGGTTTTATATATATTGTTGGTACGCAGATTTAATTGAAGACATAGTAAAAAGGTTCTTTAACGGTATTATACTATGGTCTTGTTCTTTTTCTCTCTCCATTTACTACTATGAATATCGCATCAATGAAAGAAGATATCTATTTACAGCTGCATTCAATATAAGTGTTTGCACAGGCATCGGAACGGGGGGCATCTTGTCCCCCAAAAATTTCAAGGGGGCACCCAGGACCGCAGACAGGGGTCACCGTTGACTCTCCTGTCTGCGGTCCTGGGGGCCCAGGACCGCTGACAGGGCAGAGGCAACGGGGACCCTTGTAAGCGGTGGATGCGGCGCCAGGTCGATCATCCCCCACTATGTAGACGGCACAGCTCAGTGACGCTGGTGCGACCCCAAGTCACGTCAGCGTCATCCAGAGCAGAGAGGGAGCGCCACCAAGAAGCACAGCAGGAGGAAGAAGGTAAGGTAAGTAAAACAAGGGGATTATTGGGAGGGGAGACATGAGGGGATTATTTGGTGGCTGGGGAGGCATGAGGGGATTATTTGGAGGCTGAGGGGAGACATGAGGGGATTATTTGGAGGCTGGGGAGGCATGAAGGGATTTTTTGGAGGCTGGGGACACATGAGGGGGATTATTTGGAAGTTTAGGGGAGACATTAGGGGGATTATTTGGAGGCTTGAGAAACATGAGGGGGATTATTTGGAGGCTGGGGAGACATAATGGGGATTATTTGAAGGCTGGGGAAACATGAGGGGAATTATTGGTAGGCTGGGGAGATATGAGGAGGATTATTTGGGGGGTGAGGGGAGACATGAGGAGGGATTATTTGGAGGCTGGGGAGACATGAGGGGGATTATTTGGAGACTGAAGAGACATGAGGGGGATTATTTGGAGGCTGGGGAG
>WWET01005907.1:30238-45880 GCA_011038615.1 Limnodynastes dumerilii
CCTCTAGCCATTACCCAGTAGCTAACCATGATCTTCTATCTTTAAAATAAAAGTCAGAGAATTGGTTACAAATATCTGCAGATATGTGATAAGCCATCCTCCACTTACAAGGTTTCTCTGTTAGATGGTCCTTTTTGAGTCCCAACTGTGGGTCACATATCAAATATCTTTCTAAACTGAGAGCTCACCTCTTATGGAGATCCCCAAGTCTCCAATACTGTCACTCTGAGACTGCACCCCCTCGCAGCTGCCATCCCAGACACGCTTTAAAACATACTTCCAAGATACAGATTGCTTCAGATCAGTTTATAAGGCAATTTATACTGCAGGTGCTCAAGGCAAGGGGAATTTTCACAAAAAACAAACCATGTTTTGTTTGCCTTGAGCACCTGCAGTATAAATTGCCTTATAAACTGATCTGAAGCAATCTCTATCTTGGAAGTATGTTTCGATAGTACCCATAACTATCACTTATGAATTTTCAATAATTGGATTATTGTTTAGTCCTGTGTACTCAGCCACACTCCTGTAGCTTAACATAGCAGAAAAACATTTGTATTAAACATTTGTATTAAAATTACAAATCTTAGATCATTAGTTACAAGAATAAAGGGACATATCTGTACAAGGGCTGGCTGGCAAATTTTAGCCTGGGGGGCAATCCCACAGCAGTGGCCCATAACTAATGGCCTATTCTTAAAGGCTGGTTTTCAGTAAACCACTGGAGCATTTTAGAGTAACATTATTACACTGGTGATCTAGTGTATAGGCAGCTGCATCACCATCAGGAGTTTTATAATCATCATAAATACCTTTACTATGGTGTTATATCAGAGAATGTATGAGACCTGACTATCGCTTTGTACAGCCAATTCAGGTATCAAATAATATACCTCAATGTAACATATTAATCACACAATCTAACATTAAATCACACAATGTAACATATTAATTAAGTCGTACTGCCCCTCTCACACTGGCCATACCATCTATCCAGCTGCCCATCCTATTTATCACAATCACGCTGCCGTACTACCAATCATACTACTCATACCATCACACTGCTCATATTATTACACTGCCCATACCTTCTCATGCCCATATTTTTACACTGTCCACACCATCGCACTGTCCATACTATCATACTGCTCATACTATCACACTACCAATATTATCATTCACACACTGCCCACACTATCACTAACACACTGCCCACCATACTATTACTAACACAATGCCCACAGTATCACTCACACACTGCCCACCATACTATCACTCACACACTGCCCACACTATCACTCACACACTGCCCACCATACTACCACTCACACACTGCCTACCATACTATTTCTCAAACTGTGCCCATATTATCACTCACACACTTCCCACCATACTACCACTCACACTGCCCACCATACTAACACTAACACTGCTCATCATACTACCACTCACACTGCCCACCATACTACCACTCACACACTGCCCACCATACTATTGCTCAAACTGTGTCCATACTATCACTCACACACTTCCCACCATCTTCCTTCCTTCATGTCTTTCCCATCTTTCCTGTCTTCTCTGCTCCTCTTCTTTCTTCCTGTCTTCTCTTTTTGTGTTGGGCTTGACGTGTATGACATCATTGCGTCAAGTGCGCTGTCGCCGAGGGACAAGGGCACTGTTTAAAGAGCACAGAGCCCTGGTTCCGCTGTTTAAAAGGTCCAGAGTGACCGTTGACCAGGTGGGGACTTAAGTCCCCATTCTGGATGGTCAGCCATGGCTGGAGAGAGGCAGCCTTAAATCTACTATTGGCGGCACGGCCCAGGGGACACATGGCATCCTTCCCCCCCCCGACCCGGTCTACCTCTGTACCTGTAGATGTTAATAGTTTTCGTACATACTCTCATAACCTTGAGACTCACCCTTTTTTGTGTTTAATAGGAGAGTTTCATCATAACAACTTTCCCTTCACATTAGAGAATTTACACTATGAGTTCCAAAGAAACTCCATTGTAGAAATTTCATCCACCTTGTGGCCATTTAACCTTTTGTGAGCATTACTTTTATTTATGACATGAGTGTGACCCTATTTTTAGGCGAAATTATTTCTTATGTTATATACTTAATTCTTTTGACACTATTGTTTACATACAAGGAGATACGGTAGCCCTGTGATTGTTGAGTTTTGTACAGTTGACTCTTGACTCTGGGTAAAATTCTTATTACACCACACAATCCCTTGGAGTTCATGCATATTATTGCTTCTGGACTCCTGAGCCATGTCAGAATCAGCTTACTGAAAAATAAAATGAAATTATATAGTAGGACAAAAGTAAACAGAAAGGATCATCATTAGAAGTTAAAATTTGTCCACCCTTTGACTCAGGTGAAATTTATTACCTCTTAGGTCCCCTAGGGAGAAAGTCCACAAATATTGATATTACCATAATTACCTTTTATCCTGTATCAAACCTCCCAGGTCTGTGAATAGTTCAGCCTTTCCAATCTGTCTCTTTTCACCATGTGGCACCAAAATATAAATTGTTACACAATTTAAGATTACTTTGGTTCTACCAGTAGATGGCACCATTTCCACAAAGTGAATGCCTGATTTTATAGGCCATCCAATTATGTCACTGCTAGATAGGTTAGCCCAATTATTAAAATCTCACCTAACTCAACCCTTTATGCCTGACAACTTACATACCTAAGAAATGGATACCCTTTAGTCAGTTTGTACCAATAAAGTATCTCAACACTCATATTACATCATCAGCCTAGGTTACCTGGAAAAGCTACTCTGTAGGGCAGATATAAGATAATTCAATCAGTATTATATCAGTAGACTTATGTACAGACTTAATCTGCACAAGCCTTCTGATACATCAACTCATACACCATCTTCCCGCTAAGCTACAGAAAATATGTTTTATGAGCTTCTGATCTATTCATAACGCATTTCCGCTTATACTGTCAGCTTTTCAGAGTAGCCTTTCCCATGTGCCTGAATAAACCTTTTGAGTAAAAACATAAAATAAAACATTATAAGAATAAAATGATAAAGTATAATTATAAGATCTTTTATAAACATTAAGGATTATTTCCTTTTTTTCCCATTTTTTCATCTGTATCGGTGTATACACAAGTATTTTACATGTATACACGTGTTTTTTTTTTTTTTTTTTAGAATATTGTTTTTTTGGAAAGATCAATTGTACAATATATCACATTGTTTCAGTACATAAAGAGTAGTGAGTATTGAAGAATGGTAAATGAACATAATATAATAGCAACTACCAGATATATTCACATTTTTAAAATAACAGCTAGATCTTTCATTTTTGTTTAATGTCGAAGATATGGAATAGAAATTAAGTAAAGCTCGCAGAGCAATGAAACATAAAAAGGACGGGTGGCAGATCGTCCATAAAGGAAGAAAAAGAAGAGAAGATAGTAAATAACAGATATAGATTAAAGAAAAAAATAAATTTTAATATTTTTGTAAGATGAGAAAGAAAAGGAAAAGGTCTTGAGGTCTGTCTGGGGTTATCCGCTGAAGATAGGAGGAGTGGCTCCAAAATGAGAGGCCCATGGCTCCCAGATTTTCCAAAATGTTTTGGACGAATCTCGCATAACGCATGTCATGTATTCCATACAGTAAACGTACCAAATTTTGTCTAGAATAGCTTGAAATGGCGGAACTTGTAATTGGCGCCAGTGTGATGCGATTAAGCAGGTAACCGCCGAAGTTACATGAAGAATTAATTTATTTTGGTGTCTGGTAGCTTCAGGAACTCCTAGTGAGAGTAGGAAGTATTGAGGAGCAAATGGGATATTTAATTGTAAAATGGAACTTAAAAATCTATGGACTTCGGTCCAAAGTGCTCTAATTTTAGGGCAGTCCCACCAGATGTGTAAATATGATCCTCTACCATGACATCCCCTCCAACATCTATCATCTATGTCTATTGAGAATTTTGCTAATCTAGTTGGAACTAAGTGCCATCTATATAATAATTTATATCTGTTTTCCTTGATGCGAACACAAATAGAGGATGAAGCAATTGATTCTTTTATTTCATCCCATTCATCAGCTTCAAGCGGAGCTTCCAACTCTGCGTTCCAAGCTCTCTCAAAAGTTTCTAAAGTGTCTGAGGTATTGGGAGCTAAAAGGTGATATAAGGTTGAGATCAAACCCCTAAAAGAGGTACGTCTGCGGCAGAGTGCTTCAAATGGGGAAAGTTGTCGATTATTTATAGTATCTTTAACAGATGTATAAAAGTGTCGCATTTGGAGGTATTGATAGAAACATTTATGTGGGATAGAGAGAGATTCTCTTAAATCAGAGAATGATGGGAATCCAGTGCTAGAAAGTAGGTCATTAAGATAATATATACCCTTAGATGTCCAAACGGAAAAAGCAGTGGGGTCGCAACCCGGGGGAAAGCTGGGATTATCATACAATGGGATAATTGGACTCGGAGATTCTGAAATCTTATATTTATTTTTAACTCCATCCCATATGTTAAGGTAGTGATTGACGACTGGATGAGAAATTGCCGCCAAAGGACGAGCTGATCGAGGCAGCCACAATAATGTGTCTATAAATGTAATTCCAATGGAATGTGCTTCAATCTTGGACCAAATTCTTGTTGTGGTTTTAGAGCACCATATAATGCATTGAGCCAAATGGGCGGACAGATAATATCTATAGAGATTTGGCAGTCCCAGACCGCCTCCCGCCGTCGATCCGTACAAAAGTTTGAGGCGCACTCGTGGGCGCTTCGCCCTCCATACAAATCTGTTAACATGGAATTGCAAAGATTTAAAAAATTGCGGAGGGATTCTGACCGGGAGGGCTTGAAATAAATATAATAACCTGGGGAGGATGTTCATTTTAATTGATGTGATTCGTCCCACCCAAGAGATAAACATGGTGTTCCATTTCTCTAAGTCTGTTTTAATTTGGGAGAAAAGTGGGGGGTAGTTAGATTGAAATAATTGAGTGTAAGATTTGGTAAGATAGATTCCCAAATATTTTATTTTTTTTTGGTGCCATTTAAAAGGAAAGAGTTGATCCAGATTGTAGCGCAAAGTGTCTGACAGGTAATAATCTAGGGTTTCTGTTTTTTGATAGTTAATTTTATATCCAGAATGCCTACCGTATGTCTGTATTTCAGCTAATACCGCTGGGAGGGAGGCCGCTGGATTAGTAATGGAGAGGAGGACATCATCGGCATAAAGGGCTATTTTATGGGCCTGTGGTCCCACTTTTGCCCCATAAATAGAGGGATTAGACCGAATACGTTGGGCCAATGGTTCTATTAAGAGCGCGAATATGAGAGGAGACAGGGGGCAACCCTGCCTCGTCCCATTGGAGACGGCAAATGGGGTAGAAGTCACCCCATTAACCGTCACTGTCGCTGTTGGGGTATGATATAGCGCCAGTATGCCCTGTAGAAATCGCCCCGAGAACCCAATGGTAGCTAAGACCCCTCGTAAAAAGGACCAGGAAACCCGGTCAAAGGCTTTCTCGGCATCTAATGCCATGAGTAAAGCCGGTGTTTTTTGATCCTGAATGGAGTGGATGATGTCTACCGCCCGTCTTGTACTATCTAGAGCCTGTCTACCTAATATAAATCCAGTTTGATCTGGATGGATTAATGAAGGCAATATAGGGTTTAGTCTTAAAGCTAGGATTTTGGCAAAAATCCGCAAATCAACGTTCAAAAGCGAAATTGGCCTATAATTACCACATGATGCAGGGTCTTTCCCAGGTTTTGGGATGACAAAAATATTAGCGAGGGTAGATTCTGGGAGAAAATGACCTCCATCCAGAATCATGTTGAACACCTTATGTAAATAAGGGGCTAAAACATTGGCATACTTTTTGTAGTATTGGGTAGTGAGTCCATCTGGACCGGGGGCCGAAGACGCTCTGAGAGTCTTGATAGCAGTCAATAATTCTACAATCGTTATTTCTTTGTTAAGAGCTAATTGCTGGGTTTCAGAGAGAGTAGGAAGATGTAGTGAGTGAAGATAAGTAGCTAGGTCTTCAGCTGATGGAGTGATATGAGGTTCGGACGTATGTAAATTGTATAGAGCTTGGTAAAAGTCCCTGAATATTTGTGCCATTTGGGAAGGGTCGTATATGGGGACTGAATCTGAGGATGAGCTCAATTTAGTAATTATATTTAATGCTTGTCTATTGCGGAGTTTATTAGCTAAAAGGGAGTCTGCCTTGTCGGACTTGTCATAAAATTTTTGACGCAATTTTTTTAGAGTAATAGCTGCTCTACGGGATAATAATAAATTAATTTGCCCCTTGAGAGTTGCTATTTGTGTTATTAAGGAAGATGTAGGGGAAAGCTGACATTGTGCAGTTAATGTAACTAACTGAGTTTCTAGTGTCGAGAGGGCTAAAGTGGAGGATTTTTTAAGGATTGCTGATTTATTGATAAGGTGGCCCCTAATGGTGGCTTTATGAGCTTCCCAGAGGATAGTTGGCGAGATATCACCAATATCATTTAGTTCAAAATAATTTTGAATGGCTGCTAAGAGTTCGAGTTTAGATTCAGGATTTAGTAAAATAGAGTCATCTAATCTCCAGTTACGCGATCTGGGATAGTGGCGTAGTATTGTACATGTAAAAGATATTGCAGCATGGTCAGTCCAAGTTAAAGGATCAATTTCTGCTGTATGTATCATAGAGGATAAAGAATATGATATAAAGAACATATCTATTCGGGAATAGCATCTGTGTGGGGCAGAGAAGTAGGTGAAGTTTTTGGCGTCCTGGTTTTTAAGGCGCCAGGTATCCAGTAAGAGCCGGGAATGTAAATATTTACGGAGCGCTAATGAATCAGCAGAATTGAGTCGCTGAGGTGTCCCTTGGCTTTGATGGGTTTTATCCAGTGCCGGATTAAGTATTGTATTAAAATCCCCCCCAAGAATTATATGACCTTGGGCGAACCTATCCAATGTACGGAAAAATTTTGCGAAGAAGGCGGCCTGGGACTGATTAGGAGCATATAATGACGCTATGGTGATGGTTTCAGCAAGAATGGTACCAACTAGAATTAAAAAACGGCCCTCAGGGTCCGCATGGGAGGACTGCAGCACAAAAGGTACAAGGTTTCCTATCAGGATAGCGACCCCACGCTTCTTAGCATCCGCCGAGGCAAAAAAGGTATATGGAAATGACCTACTTTTTAGGGTAGAATGGGTACCGGTAAGATGTGTCTCTTGGAGGAGAGCAATGTCAGCTTTAGTTCTTTTCAAGGCTGCCAAGACCAGTGTACGTTTCTGGGGAGAGTTCAAGCCATTTACATTAATGGAAATACATTTCAATGAAGCCATAGAGAAAACGTATACTTAATCTGTTGTGAAATACAGCGGAATTTATCAGCGACCAGAAGACTATGGAAGCTACCGACAGACCTGAAGATTGGAAGAAAAGGAATAAGAAGAAAGAAAAAAAGAATGCCACAAAAGGAAAAGAACACAAAGAACCCAAGCGGGTTGAAACCCTTGATTAACATTGTAAGCAGGTGTAACCTTCTCACCCAAAGTGGGGGGAAGATGAGTAATTCAGATGTAAGGGTAAATGGGGGGGTGGTCAACGGGGTGCAAATGGAGAAAGGTGTGCCAATAGGCAACCCAGCCAAATTAGAAGCATAGTAGTATCATAAGGACATTCGGTAGGAATGGTTAAAAGGAGGAACTAGACATGTCTCTCATTGGGGGGCAAAAGGGGGATAAAAAGGAGTTCCAAAGCAACTCAAAATATGAGCTCAAATCCATTTCCAAACAGGATGAAGAAAAAAAAAAATTGTTATGTTTCCTACAAGCAACTAAATGCACTGAAGCAGAAGCCTTATGTTTTGCAGTCAACATCCAATAATAGCTACTTGAACTACCGTAATTATCTCCACATAGTCTTGTATTCTTGCACCATTATAGATTAAATATTTGAAAATTTGAAATTGTTTTACAAATTTCCTGAAACCAAACCCACCCTTTGAGTCTCATTTGGTCTCATCCAAATGGGAAATTTTCTGTTTCTTGTTTGTCTTTGGCAGGGTTTGTCAACCTTTTATAGCCAACCACCCACCTTTGTATCTTAGTTGATGGTAAAATTTCCTTACCTCCACCAGTGCCGCAGGAACTCAATTTAGTAAGTGCAGAGTATTTTTATGCATTTTGGGGCTGATTCAGAGATATGATTTTCACGCAACTTAGGAGCGTATATTTAGGATCTTAGAAAATTTGCATAACTGCGCATGCGTAGTAATAGTGCAACGCTGTCTACGTAGAGGTTAGGAGCGTAAATTCGCTAAGAGCGTAACTTTGAATCGATCGCAAGCACTTAAGATCTTAAGTGCTGCGAAAGTTTAAGATCTAAGTGCTGCGGAAGTTTAAGATCTGAAGGATTTGCATGGAAATGGGCGGGGGGAGGCAGGGAGATGAGGGAAAGTGGGCGCAGGCAGACACTTAGGATTGCAAATAAACGCTACTACTTTCCTTAAGATCTTAAATGACAGCGCAGAGTTAGGGTTAGTCAATGGTGGTCTAACTTTCAGAACCGCCGCTGTTTGCAAGGGGAGTGACTGTTTATGCAGTGGGCTGTAACCTGGTAAGATCTTACCTAAGGTGTGTATATTTGCAATCTTTTCGTAATCGCATCTCTGAATCACCCCCTTTATGTATGTTTATACACAGATAATTTAAATTTAGTGTGAGAGCTGCTTAACTTGAAGAAAAGGAAATTTGAATGTGAAAACAATAACGTTTTTTGAGATTAGCTTTATTATTGTAGACATTTACAAATTAACTCACAATTTGCACTTTAATGCTGCCTTGAAAAAGAACAGACAGCAGCTCCTCAGGCAAGCTGTAGAATGGGCTCGCGGAGACTGGTGACGACGGAAAGATCCTGTCAGGTGCATCACCTCCCGCTCTCTGACATGGGGCCACTCGGCTTTTCACCACACCAGTGACAATGGAGAAGTGCCTAACTCTGGGCTAGCTCTCGGAGAGCAGCACTTCCATTACCAGCCAAACCCCCACCGCCCACCACGAAAGTTGGAATCGTCCAATAGTGGGCAGTAGGCACCAGGTTGTCGCCTAGGGATATTACTGTATATTACTAGTTTAAAGGCGTAATAATAACGTAATAAAGGCGTAATAAAGGTGTCATAATGTGTATGTATATGCTTATGTAATTATTGTGGTATGTAAATGATCAGTGATTAAATAAGGAGGAACACCCATAGATTAGTTCACATAGATGTAAAATAATTAAATCAGAAAAAAGAGAGGTTTAAATGGCGCCAGAGATACTGGGTGACTCCTTGAAATCAATATAAAATGTTAAATTTTATTATAACATTAAACATTTAAAAATAACACAATAAAATACAGCAATAGAGGAAATATTGGAAGCTTGTAGATATGGCAATGCTAATATGGAGAACGTTAAAATAAATAGTCCAGATGGTGAGAACAGTAGAAAACTGTAGATGGACAAATTATGGCAATAGTCTGTATATATGAACTTGCAAAAGTCTAAAATAGATATACTGACTTTGTATGTAGTAGACTGATACAAGGTAACAGAGTAGCTTTGCTCCGTACTCACAATATTCACATGTAACTGCTCCTTGTGATCGTGGTAGGCTGATGCAAAATGTCAGATAATAACTGTGCTCCGTATTCACAATATAAACATATAGCTGCTCTTTATGAAAGTACTCTTTGTGTAACTCACTGAAGGTAGAGACGTGGATAGTACCACCTGGAAAGCTGGTAGCGCTAAACAGTACAATGTAAGTGATTGAGGGACCTCACTGGGAAATGATGTTTGTAGACAAGATGACTGATTCAGACCGATAGGCACTGTAAACGGGTCTGTCTGGACGTGGTCACCGGTGAGTCCGTTCCAGGCTTGCCGAAAATGTTGGTACAGAGTATTGAGCCGGTTCAGCCGTATGCCAAGAAAGGTGAGTGGAGCATGAACTAAGATGCCTTAGAAAGTCCGTAAATCCTTCTCAAAATCTAAAAGGTATTAGCAAATGACAAAGAAGTCTCCAAGTAATGAAGCGGTAAATTAGACAGGCTTTACGCATTTCATCGCACTTCTGCGATTTCATCAGAGCTGCTGCTACACCAGCTGCACTTACAGGCTTATGTCTTATGTGCGAGTACACATTACGCATTACAGCTCCGTTTGCTCCATGTTTATGCCAATCGGACAGGATCTCGCCTGAGACCTTATAAATATGGCCCCTGTAATGACAAAAGTAATTTGCTGGAGAGACCATGAAGACGACGGATGTCTTCTCGAGCAGTGTCATCTGATGAAGAGGAGCCGGAGTCCACGCCGGACCAGAAAGAAGACTACAGAACTGTGAGTATGCAGAACATTTTTTAAATACTTTTTAAGTAAACTGTATCATTATTTTACTGATATGTATTTTAACAATATTACAAAGAAAAGGCTACATTACAATGTAAACATACATGGCCTTTATTTGACTAACTTTTTATGGATCGAGGGCCAGGTAATGTTTAGGATGCATTGGAGGTGTAATTCTTTTTATGCTTAACTATGGAGGTGTCAGTCTAATTACTATTAACTACGGAGGTGTCATTGTAATTACTATCAAGTATGGAGTGGACATTGGGCCTGATCCAGACCTATGCTCATGAAACGCTCATGTGCATAGCGTATTTTCGCCAGCGTACCTACGATGCACTCCCCTTGGCACTTCCCTTGGTCGTATATTTTGCCTTATTACACCCAGCAAACCCTACTCTAACTTTTCAGATCCTAACCGTGGGCATTCGTAAGCTCATTGCGTAGTTACGATGCTTAGCACGCCCATACTGTACGATTTAAATGCCTCACCCCGCCCTTGGTGCGTATTTACGGATTTCTTATGGCAGGCACGCCCACTCGACCGTATTTACGAAGGAGTTACGATTAAGGCCCATATGCTCAGAATTTCGGAGCATAACATGAGCGTAACATCTGCTTCGCGCATGCACAGTAAGTACAAATGGCCATTTTTACGCTCACGCCTGTCGTAAAAACGCATCCGAGCATAGATCTGGATCAGGCCCATTGTACTTACTGTAAAATACAACGTGTGTATTACAGCGCTAATGTAATAAATACTGGTAAATATCAATGATTGGTTCTGATGAAAACAAATATAAACGGCAACCTGGTATCAAAACATATTTATTGAAACATAAAATTATAAAGCGGAACTAAAAATTCAATTGCACCAAAGATTCCAATGTTTGGGAGAAATACAATAACTAGGCTTCAAGGTGTCAGTAATGTATAATGCTAGGAGCCATAATACAAGACATGGATAAGGTGTAATACGGTGGGCAACAGTGGGTAATAATGAGTACACAATCCAAATAATGGAGATGGTTACTGTGCAAATTGTGGCAATGAAGGTAGGGTATTACCCGATCCTCGGGAGATGAAGTGAAATGCCCAGTCCTCCTTGTTGTGCAGCTAGATAGACGTGAAAAACAATGGATGGCCACCCTCCAGAGTTCCAGTAATAAAAACAAGTCTCCCACAGTGTCCAAACTGCAATCCCCAATTCCTAGGTGTTCAAAGTCTCCGTAATACCTCCAATAAAGGTGAAGATAATATCAAGTGATAGCTCCACGTGTTAACCCGCTTGCGCGTTTTGTCTGTCTGGCAGACTTTCTCAAAGCAGTGAAGATCTCAACCAGGTTGCCAAATAAATTGAAAGAGCACATCTGATGAATAATGAGTAAATTAGCTGATTTCCATTCAGCTTTACTATCCACTCGTTAAAGCAAGCCTAATTCAGACAACTCCTTTAGCTAACACTGGGTCAAACTGTTATGTTACTAATTTACCTTTAGAAGATTTCCTATTTAACTTTATATATAACCAGAAAACATAACTTTTCATTATCAGATAACATATTTCATTATCTATAAATAAAAGGAAATACATTTTCAACATTGAGACAAGCAAACATGTATGGCAAACACAGAAACAAGACAATGGGCCTGATCCAGACTTAAGATAATTTTTTATACGCAAGTGTACCTAAGTTACGCACTACAGAGGATAACGCACTCCCCCTGGCACTCTCCTCACATGTTTGTAAGTTAGCTGACTTACGTGTTCAGCACCCTACCTTAACCTTTCCATGCGTATCATTGTGTGTACGTAATGACTTGTCGTACTTCAGTGCCTAACCCAGCCCCTACTGTACAATTTAAATGCCTCTCTTCGCTCACAATGCGTATTTTTGGCCTGCGTAGGGGTGTCATGTCCTATCGTACGATCACAGCTACAATGAGTATTATCTGCTGCATCTGACAGATGAATGCCGTCAGTTCAATACAGATGACCAAGTTTGAAACAAATCCCCTTGTGCAGGATGATTTGTACCCCCCAGGCCCGGGAGGAAATGACAGACAATGCTGTTAACCTTCCACCACTGTTCATCCACCGCCACACCCGAACTAAGTGATCTCAAGATTTGCTGCAGCACAGGTATGCTTGTTACTGACTGACATATGAGTGAATAGATGGTACTCATTATGGATTAGATTCAGAGTTTTTAAAATAAGAGAGGAAATTTATACCTGTGCAAAACCAATTTAATTTCAGGGGGAGTCAAATGTATTTTAATCTATGCATGCAGGGAGAATACTTTGCTTTTGCTTATTTTTTTTATTAGTAACATTGCATGAAATATATTACAAGTTATACAATAGTGCATGTACATTGCAATATTTCCATAAGCTTCAGGTATGCACTTATAAGGTCATTCTTTAATATCTCTTCTTCTCATTAAAGCTCTTGTAAGCTATATGACCTTCACTTCACAAAGTTGTTGCTACTTGTTATTTACGTTAGATATCTTATTCATATGGAATCAAGTAAAACATTAAGGAGGAGTTGACTTTTACACTTTTCTTTAGACTTGGGGCCAGATTTACTAAACTGTGGGATTGGTGATGTTGCCTATAGCATCCAATCAGATTCTAACTCTCACTTTCCTATTAAATACTAGAGAATGTCAGCTAGAATGTGATTGGTTGCTATGGGCAACATCTCCACTTTTCCAATCCCGCAGCTGAGTAAATATGGCCCTTGGGCTGAGAAACATCACCTCTCAACTATAATACTGTTTGCAACAGATGCAATGTGTCCCCTGAAATCAACATAGTTTTCCCAGGTGTAACTTTCCTCTTTTATTTTCAAACTCTGAATCAGGGCCTATATCACTTGTGATTATGAGGAGACCTGGAAACATGCACTGTTATTTATACCTCTTTCACATCACCACTAAAAACCCCTGATGGCCTTAGACCCGGGTCATGTGGTTTAGTGGTAACGTGAAAGGTTCCGGGTCTAATGACCCAGGACTCAGACACGGGAAAAGAGAAGGTTTTTCCGACCACAGTAAGTGGTAGTGTGCTAGATGCCCGGGTCTCACCTAACACACCTAATTAAAGGGATTTGTTTACTATTGCCAATGCAACAGTAAACAAACCTCTCTCCTGGAGGCACAGGCAGGGTTTTAAGGCTTTTCCTTTTTTTTAATCACCCTGCATTGAAAATCCTGGGTTATTACAGGGTAGTGATACTTGAGGACGGGGTTGAGAATGCCTGCTATACATAAATTATCAGTCATTATTTAGGTATTAAATTAAGGACCCCAGAGGAATGTTTGAAATAATGCATCAAAACTATGGACCGTATTTACACTTAAGAGTGAGTTAGGTGCGGACAGAACCACAACTAACTCACCCATCCTGCCCCAAACCCACCCCCTGTTTCTTGGATCCTTATGACACTTAAGAGTGCCATAGGACTTCCTTAAGTAACTGTGCGTATCCTTCTTAAGAAAGTAAATACGCATAGAGAAACCCTCCCCCCGCGCCCTCCCCGGCTGATATAAATCATTCCCCCTCCCATTTCTAACTAAAACCTCCCTAAGGCAGCATTAGCACGCCTCCTTCTGCCTAAACTACTCCGTGCGGTCTTTAAAAACATAACTGGCACCTAACTGGTACATAGATTGTGTAAATGACATTGCATGTGTAGTAGGTAATTTTGCGAGATTCCGCACTTAATAAGCCGGAGCTATGGGTGGATGCATTGTGACTGGGATCAAAAGAAACACAAACTAGCTGAGAAGAAATTAGTGTGGTAGGGACTGGCGCTAAGGCTAATGTGAGATATTCATCCATTCACACTTCTTAAAGAAAACTTGATTTCTTTCCTGAAATATGTCCTCTTTACTTTTTGGGTCAGTACAGTATTCATTTTATAGTAAATCTACCTGACAAAACCTTTTTGTATAATTTAATAGAAAATAAAAACCAACAGAAGGATTTCATTTTTATAATGGTAGGCTGTGGTTCAAGAGAAAATGTAGATCTAGCGGTATGGAAATATATATGTGAATAAAAGGCAATGGAATTTTAAGGTTTTACAAGTAAAGCATTAGAAGTAGTGATATGGCACATCACCATTATGTTATATAGGGATTCTGGGAAGGTGTACTACTTTTTGCTTGAGGTACGAGAGAGAGAAAGTACAAAGAAAACATACTGTAGGTTTCTGGCATTTAGTAATGAAATAGATTCATAAAAATCATAGGGTGTGTAAGGGGAGGGATTAATGATCTGTTCAGACCCATCACCCTTTACTGACTCCTCCCCCTGTGTTCCCTAAATGTCACTCCATACTATTCTCTCCAGTCCCCTCCCCAACTGTGTTCCCTAAATGTCACATTCCACACAATTCACTCCAGCCTCATTTCCCCAGATGACTTAGTTTATTATCCAGTCTATTGTTTTGTGTAGATGAGACCTGCATTAATGCACTGTTTATTACACTATTTTAGGATTAACATACACTACCATGGTGTTAGCATACACACATGATTTACATTAAAATGTATTGCAAACATGTAATATAATGCAATTCCAAGAATAATAAACATTAAAAGCTGTTTCATAATCTTCTCATAATATATATACTCCTTTACCAATTCACAAGAATGAGAATTATTCAAATACTAAATATTATACTATATACTGTAGTAATGACAACAGAGCACTGGATGGCAGCAACACACAATTTCTTGTGTATAAGAGGATCTCCATGCAAGTTTGAGGTGTTAAAATAAAAATGTAATTGTAAGACCATAAAATAAGGTACGATTCCCTTATTTATATATTCGCAAATGCGAACGCAATTTATTCGCATTTGCGTATAGTTATGCACGTTTATGTAATATTCATGTATTGCCTGTAAATAGTAATGACAGCACTGGATGGCAGCAACACACAATTTCTTGTGTATAAGAGGATCTCCATGCAAGTTTGAGGTGTTAAAATAAAAATGTAATTGTAAGACCATAAAATAAGGTACGATTCGATTCCCTATATATTCGCAAATGCGAACGCAATTTATTCGCATTTGCGTATAGTTATGAACGTTTATGAAAAATTCATGTATTGCCTGTAAAGGATGACGAGGGAATGCCACGTTGCAAAGAGCGCGAAAATGTGAACACTCCTATTCATGCGAACGCACGAGCGTATATATTTTCGCGCCCTTTT
>WWET01005908.1:0-11102 GCA_011038615.1 Limnodynastes dumerilii
GACGCACAGAGATCCCCGGGGAGACCTATCATTTCGGCCCGGGAGGGCCTGTATCAGAAAGTGGCTATATGGCTTGACTATCATCTTCAGCCTCTAGTACAGCAAAGTAAATCTTACCTACGCGATACAACAGATTTTTTAAACAAACAGTTGGAGCTTTAAACACTACCTTCGGATGCCATACTGGCGTCCATTGATGTATCAAGCCTGTATACAACCATTCCCCATGGGGATGGACTTGAGGCGGTATATCAGGCTGTTACCACTAGTGAATTGTACGTGGGACCAGATCCATCATTCTTCATGTCCCTCCTCAAACTCACACAGACTAGAAATTACTTTCTATTCAATGGGGACTACTATCTGCAACTTACAGGCTGTGCGATGGGGTCCAATGGGGCCCCATCGCTCGCCAATATCTTTATAACATCTTATGCCAACAATGCCTGTAATACATGTGGGGTAGAATTGCACTTCTGTCTCAGTCATTTCAGCGGGTAAACAGGGTAGGAGGCTGCAGGTGACATCATGGGCGGTTTCTCCTCTGCTATCCGCAAACGCCAGATTGCTAATTTTTGTTCCCATTGCATTCTGTATTTGTCGAGTTCTGATATAAAGCATATAATGTTTCATTCCAAGAACCCTAATATACCCCACACTTGTTATGGTACAGTACTTATATAGTATTTCATCACCTAATATACTCCACATGTAATACATGTAAATTAGAGGGTCTGGGAAAAGAACTTAGTATAATACATGTTGGGTATATTAGGAGTCTCGGAAGGAACATATAGTAATTTATATGGTGTATAGTAGGGGTCTGGGAATGGCACACAATAAACTATATTATGTGCCACTCCCAAGTGCTAATATATCCAAGATACATTATATGTGCCACCTTAGACCCCCCTAATATATTGCATATATACTTTATAGTGTACCATCTCCAGACCCCTAACATACCCCATATGTAATAAATGTGGGATATGTCTGAAGTCTGGAGAAGGCATCGCACCATAACATATTACCACCTGCATGTCACCTTTTCCATCACATGACAGTATCTGCATTTTTTCCTATGAAATGCCTTGTGTTAAATACCCTGCCAATTATATTTTCTCTTTACCCAAATTCATAGCACTTCCTACATGCCAGTTTTTTCTAACACACACCCTGCTAATCCTAAAAAATATACTCCCCTCACATACTACACTGTACATATCAGATTTTACACACACACACACACACACACAACCTGCTAATCCTAATAAATATAATCCCCTCACATTCTACAGTGTACACATCAGCTTTTACTCACACACCCTTTAATCCTAATAAATATACACCCCTTGTCACAATCTGGGTTGGATCAGAATCAGTTACGGGTTCCGAGGGGCGTGTAGGAAAGCGGGTGCTATAGAGGAAGCTAGTAGGCCGGAGATAATGCTTGAGCATAAGATACAGGTGTAACAAGAGACGATGCAGCAGATTGTTGGACTAAACTGGAATGCTGGACTGGAAAGCGGACTGCTGGACTGAATTGGATTGTTCCAGAGACTGGACTAGACAGAGGACTGCTGGAAAGTAGGCAGGCTGGTAACAGTAGTGCAGGTAATGCTGGAAGCTGTAGTGCAGGTTATGCTGGAAGCAGTAGTGCAGGTTATGCTGGAAGCAGTAGTGCAGGTAATGCTGGTAGCAGTAGTGCAGGTTATGCTGGTAATCTTAGAGAAGCAGGCTTGATTAGTAAAGCAGCTGGCTTAGAGAAGCAAGCTTGTTTGGGGAACCAGCTGTGCTTGGAGAAGCGGGTTTCAATAGCAAGGGATTCAGGAAGCAGGAAGCAAGACAGACTGGATGCAAGGCAAGCTGGGCTGGATGCAAGACAGGCTGGAACCAGGAACCTTGAGTAATCAAGATGTTCTGGCACTGAGGGATCAGTGCAAAGGGTTTAAAGAGCCTGCCCAGTGCACAGATTGACTGGAGGGATCATGTGTGATGCAGAGGAGTATCTGAGTGGCTGCTGGGAATCACACGACAGGAGGCAAGATGGCGATGTCCATGCACCAGAGGACAGTGGTGCATATGCCCAGTTCCCAGACACTATGCTGCAATGGATATTGTGCAGGAGGCTGCCACTATTGGGAGTGGCACCTCTGGAGGGCTGGAGAGCCGGCATGACGTGGGAGAGCCGCAGACAGATGGCTCCTGGTCAGGTAAGTGCGGCGGCGTCTGCTGCCAAGCATAAGATCACCACCTCCTTTAAAGGTGGCCTCTGGACACCTAAGCCGTGCCTTGGAAGGATGTTTAGCTAAAAATTTTCGGATGAGCCTTGGTGCTTTAACATCGGACTCGCAGATCCAAACCCCCTCCAATCTACTTAATACTGCGAACCCAATGAAACATTGTATACCTTTGGTGATGGTAGGCTGGGGCCAGTTATGGATGGCTTGAACCTTGGCAGGATCCATACGAAGCTTGGACCCATACAGGATGAATACAAAGAAAGCGACCTCCTTAGTTTCGAAGATGCACTTTTCTAGCTTCCCATAAAGCTGATGTTGACGGAGACGGGATAAGACCTCTCTGACTTGAATCCAATGCTCCTCTAGGGTCGAAGAGAATATAAGTATGTCATCTAGATAGACAACAACTGACTAGTTGAGGAGGTCTCTGAAAATTTAATTAACAAAACTTTGGAACACAGCTGGAGCGTTACTGAGTCCAAAGGGGATCACAAGATATTCGTAATGTCCGTCCCGGGTATTAAAAGCGGTTTTCCACTCATACCCAGAACGGATCCTGATGAGATTATACACCCCTCAGAGATCTAACTTTGTGAACACCTGGGCCCCTCTAATCCGATCGAACATCTCGGAAATCAGGGGTAGCGGGTACCAGTTCTGGATGGGGATATTGTTAAGGCCCCGGTAGTTGATGCAGGGGCGTAGACCTCCGTCTTTCTTTTTTACAAAAAAGAATCCTGCTCCAGCAGGAGATGTACAAGGGCATATGAAATCCCATTCAAGGTTTTCTGAAATATAACTGGTTTTGGCTTGGGTTTTAGGGATGGACAAAGGATACATCCGGCCACGAGGAGGAGTGGACCCAGGAACCAGATCAATAGGGCAGTCCCAGGGTCGATGCGGGGATAACGACTCGGCTGCCTTTGAACAGAACACGTCAGAAAAATTTTGATATTGAAATGGAATCTGAAAGTCTATGGAGGACAGAGTTTGACGCTGGGGAAGAATTTTAGGTAGACATGTCTGGAAGCAGGTAGATCCCCAACTGAGAATTTGGGAGGTAACCCAGTCCACATGTGGGTTGTGGATTTGAAGCAAAGATAGTCCAAATTCTCTGTGGCCCCAGAGTTCAGAAGAGCGAGAAACTCGGTACCTTGATCCACTAGAATGAGAGTCAGGGAAATTAGAAAGTCCCGGTGATTCCAGGAGCAGATAGGTACTCCTGAACTGACCTCCTCAAAGACAGTTAGGAGCGAGCGAGAGAAGATTGCTGGACTAAACTGGAATGCTGGACTGGACAGCGGACTGCTGGATTGTACTGGATTACTCCATAGACTGGACTAGCAGCGGACTGTTGGATTGGGCTGGATAGCTCCAGAGACTGGACTGGACAGCAGACTGCTGGAGAGTAGGCAGGCTGGTAACAGAGGTGCAGGTAATGCGGGTAGCAGTAGTGCAGGTTATGCTGGTAGCAGTAGTGCAGGTTATGCTGAAAGCAGTAGTGTAGGTAATACTGGAAGCAGTAGTGTAGGTTATGCTGGAACCACTACTGCTATTAGCATTACCTGCAGGTAATGCTGGTAGCAGTAGTGCAGGTTATACTGGAAGCAGTAGTGCAGGTAATGCTGGTAGCAGTAGTGCAGGTTATGCTGGAAGCAATAGTGAATGTAATGCTGGTAATCTTGGAGAAGCAGGCTTGATTAGTGAAGCAGCTGGCTTGGAGAAGCAAGCTTGATTGGAGAACCAACTGGGCTTGGAGAAGCAAGTTTCACTAGCAAGGGATTCAGGAAGCAGGAAGCAGGAAGCAAGACAGACTGGATGCAAAACAAGCTGGGCTGGATGCAAGACAGGCTGGAACCAGGCACCTTGCGTAACCAAGTTATTCTGACACTGAGGGATCAGTGCACAGGGTTTAAATAGCCTACCTAGTGCACAGATTGGCTGGAGGGATCATGTGTGCTGCAGAGGAGTATCTGAGTGGCTGCTGGGAATCACATGACAGGAGGCAAGATGGCGACGTCCATGCACCAGAGGACAGTGATGCAGATGCCCAATTTCCAGACACTATGCTGCAGCGGACACTGTGCAGGAGGCTGCCACTATTGGGAGTGGCACCTCTGGAGGGCTGGAGAGCGGGCATGACGTGGGAGAGCCGCTGACAGACGGCTCCTGGTCAGGTGAGTGCGGCGGCGTCTGCCTGACACCCCTCACATACTACACTGTACACATCAGCTTTTACTCACACACCCTGCTAATCCTAATAAATATACTCCCCTCGCATACTACACTGTACACATCAGCTTTATCTCACACACCCCGCTAATTCTAATAAATATACTCCCCTCACATATTACACTGTACACATCAGCTTTTACTCACACACCCCGCTAATCCTAATAATTATACTCCCCTCACATACTACACTGTACACATCAGATTTTACTCACACACTCCCTACTAATCCTAATAACTATACTCCCCTCACATACTACACTGTACACATCAGCTTTTACTCTCACACCCCCTGCTAATCCTGATAAATATACTCCCCTCACATACTACACTGTACACATCAGCTTTTACTCACACACCCCCTGCTAATCCTAATAAATATACTCCCCTCACATACTACACTGTACACATCAGCTTTTACTCACACACCCCCTGCTAATCCTAATAAATATACTCTCCTCACATACTACATTGTACACATCATATATTACTCACACGCCCCCTGCTAATCCTAATAAATATACTCCCCTCACATACTACACTGTACACATCATATATTACTCACACGCCCCCTGCTAATCCTAATAAATATACTCCCCTCACATACTACACTGTACACATCAGATATTACTCACAGTCTAAAAAGTTTCAGAGGGTAATTATGAGGGTTTAGTATTCTCACTGGTACCCTACCATTTTGTACCTTGGCCAGAGTTCGGGCTATGACAAACGGCTGTTGACCTTCTACCTCCCAGGGTTCAAGCATGGCCTCATAATCCTGTCCGCCAGGTCCAATACGAGCTTTACACCAAATGACATGCTCCGAATTTGGCAAAAGTAACACTGGTTGATTGTCAGCTATTCTCGCTTTTCCCACTTCTCCTTTGTGATTGGCAAATTTTCCCCGCCCTTCCAATATCCGTACTGTCTGTTGCAAGAATTTTCTCATTTTTGGGACAACATTTCGCATTTCAGTTTTAAGAGCTTCCACTAACTCATCCGGACAATTTTTCAGAACATTCATTCCTAATATAACCGGTGGCAAATGTTCACCCTGCACAGTGGTGATCAGACACCCTTGCTTAGATAGATTTACCCGACCAATATTCATGTCCGCTTCCCAATATCCACAGTAGTCGATGGGTTGTCCATTGCTAGCTAGGAGTTGAAGCCAAGTAGTGGGAGGACTCCCCATATCTTTATCTTGCCAATGCTGTCGAAATTCGGTAAGTCTAATTGTAGATACTTGAGAACCTGTGTCAAGTAGAGCCATCATCTCCACACCATTAATTCGGATCTTTAAATGGGGACATTCTCCCACATATTGTGGCCACCACTCCTGCGTCAATGGACCTACTACTGGTTGTTTTCCCGAGGGTCGGTCCCTCGCCTCGGGATACCCCCGTTTAAAGGCCGATATGAACAATTTCTTTCAATATGCCCCCCTCTATTACAACTTCTACAGATAGGTCTTCCCTGCGCATCAAATTTATCCGAAGGCCGTCGACCCGACTCCCTTGGAGCATTCCAATGGGACCAGTCCCTCCCGATATTCCTAGGACGCCATTCTTCTCTATAAGCCCCACTATTTCCCAAACTAAGTTCCTCCAACTTTCGTCCCATTTTAGTCATATTTGCAGTTAATTCAGCGAGCTGTTTTTCAATGACCCCGACCGGATCCGTCCCAGCCGACATCTGAGCCTGTTGAGTCATAACTTCCCTACCATCCACATTGTTAGTCTTAATCACTGGCTTAATCTCACTGAGATTATCATCTTCGAATAATTCCACATCAGTTTCTTCTTCCCACTCATCCCCTTCATTCATCCCTAAAATCTGTAAGACTTTTTCCTTAAATTCTGGAAAGGACACATCCACCTGCTGTTGTTTCCACATTCTGAGTTGGGAACGGACAGTTTCCCCCTGAGCACCCTCAATAAATAGGTCAATCAAAGTTGCATCCGCTTGTTGTATCTCTCTCGAATCAAGCGCCTGCACTGCTCTCATTGCCTCTTGTAATGCTAGAGCATAATCTCTCAACGTTTCCCCATGTCTCTGTTTTCTCGCATACAAATGACTTTTTAATTTGGCCACGGTTTTTGCATTAAAAATTCCTAATAACTTTCTAAAAATGTCTTCCACTGTTCTCTTCTCCTCCTCCGCCCAAGCTTTAACCTCTCTTAACGCAGACCCTTTCAACTGACCCATCAGAATTTCTACTTTCTGTGCCTCAGTTAACGGATATAATCTAAACATAGACTGCATCTTTTCTTTAAATTCCCTGAAAGTACTTGCACCTGGAACACGTCCCCTCCCCGCATACGTAGGCAACCATGGAGCTCCGAAATAATACGGCATTGTAATCGGTGATGCCATGGCTGCCGGTGACTGTTCCTGACTGGATGTAGCCTCTGCTGACATTGAAGACCTCTGTCCTGGGGAAGCAGGCAGAAATCTCCGCATAGAAGACAAGGGGGTCTGAGACTTTGACATATTTAAATACTAAATTAATTTAATTTAATTAATTAACAGGTCTCGTATCCTGTTCGTGGACGCCAAATTTTGTAGCACTTTTTAAAACTATACTTAATAGCTACAATAACGATAATAACTTTTGCTAATTAACACCATGGGAAGCGAATTAAATTATGTTCTTTGTATCAGTATTGGGGAGTGAACGGTAAGATCTGCAGAGAAGAAACTAATCACACAGAAATGAAGTATTTCAGTAAGAACTTTACTGTCAAGGATTTCTCCCCAATTGATATATGTACTTCTAGAAATTTCAATTTAACAACCGAAATCAATACTTTTGTGAAATAGTAGGAGAAACATTAGCCCATAAAACTTCACAGTCTACAATGAAATACTCTCGCAATAAGTACAATTATCAAGCTTAGAATAGATTTAACAAATAAACACTTCATATAACATTTGCTTTGTGATACAATGGCAGTTTGAAACACTGTCCCTTTTACAAAGTATAGTTGCACATTTCAATTAATTAATGATAACACAAAACTTGCACAATATTTCCCAGTAGTAATTATTCACATTAACATTTAAAATTGTTTCATGAGGACCAAGAAACACTCCCACCTACAATTCGACAATAACAGTTTAAACTATCCACTTGGAGTTTCAGCTCCTTATAACCTGAACCCTTACTTCCCCCTTCTATTAATACACACTAGATTTTAAACAATCACTATATTTTAATTAAACTAATACAATGTACGAATATACTCCTTCCCTAGCCACATTTAACTTGTCTAATTTCCCCACCTAGACTTTATCTAAACACCTCCCACTTTTCTCCCATACAATACTTGGTTGCAGAGTCTATTTCTCACACCAACAGGTAAGTGGATTGGAAGTTAACACTGCAGAACAATTAGTGCATCCAATTCCCCTCTCCCGTGAATTACCTCTACCAGCACTCCACTTCTGACAGTCTCACAATCTCATACCCATAGATGACTGTTCTGTTCTGTCTCATGCAAGTCACGGTGGCCCTATCTTTAGTTCCAATTTGCTTTCTCTTCCTTCCGTATCACCAACTGATCTCCTCCGTTCAATCACCGTCTCACCAAATCTCCTAATCCAAGCTCCCCGATCCACTGTTCACCTGTCGGCTCCAGCAATCACCATCTCAGAATCCTTTCCAGCCACTGCTTCCTTCGTACTTCTCCCTCCACTCTCTGTCTCCCCGACCACCTGCAGACTCCAATGATCGCTCCGACACCTCTCCGTCCAGCCGCCGTTCCCTCCGACACTGGCACACTTTCCCACAGCACCGTCGTTCACTTGTACCCACTTCAGCTTCTTGCAGAAAGTAATACCTCACGATGAAACTATACTTGTCATTTCTTCCTTGCACCTCCCGTTACTCTCAATCCACACCGCCAGAAATCTGCGATCGCCTCCTCCTCTGTACAGCCAAACTTTACTCTCTTTCTTTCTCTCAGCTATCACCTATAATCCTCTCACCAATTCCCAAGTCGTTCACCAGGCCACCTTGTTCAATTCACCATATTAGGAACCTTCTGTCACTCAGTGGATTTACTAGTGGGATTCTCCCGTCATCCGACACCTCCGCTTGTCACAATCACCGACCCCCAATATTTAGGTTTTCCTCAAAAATAATCCAAGCCTTCAGGTAAGTTAAACTCCTTCTCCAATCTCCATTCCCTTCACTGAGTGTGTCATTTATTCCTTTTTTGTCACTAACATTGCCTTAAAACTGCTCTTCAACACTATCTCTCTTACTCTACTCTCCTCAGCCTTCAACTGCCTCAAACTCTCCCGCTTAAATCAACCCTCACTCCCCAGCCTCGCGCTGATCCCCGAAATTTCCAGACTCCCCACGTGCCTTCAACTGCCACGCGTCCTCAACAGCTGTTGGTCTCTTAGCAACTAACAGCATCGTGTAATTCCTTTACCCCTAGATGGCGCCCAACCAGTCTACAATAGGAATCCCCATAGCAGGGTATTACACATTAAAAGGCATTACTTGAGCATTGTTACCATTTACCAATACAAATACTCTGTAATGTGAAATAGATAAAATAACTACAAAATAAACTGTAGCCATAGTTACATATTGAATAAACCTGCATAATTCAGATGTCTTTAGAGATTCTTTATTTATCATATTGACATCTGCCTGTATACAGTTAACGTGTTTAAATTGGGGTACCATAAATATACCTCTTGGTCACTTATACTACAACTGACTATTTATAATTTAAATCTAATAGTATTGAAAGAAAATCTGAGAAGTGCTTATTAAAAATTTTAAATACATTTAAAAATCACACATGGGTAGTTTATGCACTGCACACATGCACCACGTGATGGTTTGTTGTTTGGGGTGTGGGGTTTGCTAATTGCCAGTGTTTTGCCTCCTGTTCCAAAATCTAAACTGGGAAAGAGGAGCACTTATCTGAGGGTGTGAATGCAAAGAATTTTTGAGGAATACTTTTACCTAAATGAGTCTGAAACAATTTCTGGAAGACACTTTTTTATCTAACACCAAGTGCTCTTTGGTGCACTGATTCCAACCATCAATTATCATCAGTTGTAATATTATTCATGTAATTCAGTTATAATCTTATGGCGCCTGGCTCAATCTGAATGCATAACAGAGAGATATAATTCTTGTTGGGAGACCAGCTATTTGAACACATATTAGTACAGTAATCCCTATTTAGTTTAGTAAATATTGAAATATTTTGAGTACCAATATGAAATGACAGAGAGACTGTCAGATATTCATAAAAATAAAAGAGTTCATTTATTCAAGTGTGGATTAAATTTCTCTTCATAAAAAATAAGATTACAAGAACAAAAGTGCAGATATATTGGTGAAAAAAGTCAAACATAAAGAAACAGAAAAGAAACATATTAACTTTACAGCAAACTGAACTCTACTTCTAAGTGTTGTGAATAATTGTTCTGGTAACTGAGTACTTAAATCAGGCAGAAATATATCAGTCACATGACACATGAGATGTTTTGCATAGAGAGACAAACCCTTTATCTAGAGAATTTACAGGCCATGTAAAGGCCAGTACTCCAGTTCTCCTGTGTCTTATACATGAAGAGTGAATTATCTTGCATCATGTCCTGGATGTTCCTTCTGATTGCAGTGTCTTTTTGCAGCTGTAAGATATAAAGACCTGAAATGACAGCTATCCCATGGAAATTGTAGGCGTCTCTTTCTCTTACACTGTCTTTTTTTTATTACAGATTGTGCGGCTCAGTTTACGGTGATTCAGGATGGTGATATGTCAGTGTCTACAGGAAGGAGCACTCGTCTGACCTGTACTAGGAGTGGGGCCTCAGTAGCTGCAGGCAACCACCCAACCTGGGTACATCAGACTATTGGGAGTAATCCTAAGCTCATAGTAAGCAGTGATGGAAGCAGCAATCACAATATTAAACCCACAGGGATACCAGATCGCTTCACTGGATCCATATCAGGAGGATCTGCGATGTTGTCAATAAGCAATGTTCAACCTGAGGATGATGGAGTGTATTCCTGTATTCTGTATGAAAGTAGTGGCAAATGCACAGTGCTACAACTTATAGGGAAGTGGAACAAAAACTTAGATAAGAACATAACTTCAAACTGCAGTCACAGTCACACATATCCCCTCAACAGTTTTAACAATAAACATTCATATGATGATAAGAAGAAGAAAAATAATGTTATTGTTCAGTGTTCTGAGTTCACAGTCCTGAGTCACAGAGGTTCCTTGAATTCAGTGGAAGGACTCTTAGCTTTGACGTCCTTTACAGAGTCTCTGTGATCTGTAATTCTGTGCCACCTCATGACATGGGCAAGTGCATATTAATGTTATGTCTAAGGACTTGTAGTTTCATGAACCTACATAATAGAAAAGAGTTGCCCATTTGCAAAATAACATTAATCTGAAAAAGGCAGCCTAAGATTAGTGTAATGTTTCCTGACATATCCATATATCATATCCAGTACAATGCACGGTAGTACAATATAATCATTTGTTATCTACTTTTATATAAACATTGTGATATCTTTTATATACAGCTAAATGCCTTTGTCTAGGTAAGACACATGGGGCCTGATCCAGTTCTACGCTCTTC
>WWET01005908.1:11136-31833 GCA_011038615.1 Limnodynastes dumerilii
CTTCCGCTGTCCATCATAAGTATGGCCAGCTAGCTCTGGTGCACTCCCTCGACACTCCCCCTGTGGCCGGCCTAATTGAACAACGTTACATCGGCTAAAGGCTACCCTAACTTCAGCCGGTGTAACAGTGAGTAATTACGCCGGCCACATACTCGTAAATCCCTAATCCAGCCCTTCCTAATTTCCCTCCCTCCCCCTGCCTACCTTCCGTAACTACAGCATAGTTACGTAGCTGCCCGCCCCTTCCTCCATAACTAAGATGTAGTTACGGATGCCAGATCCAGGGCACAAGGATTCATGGATTACTCCGGGCAACATCTGCCCGGCACATGCGCAGATCGGCAGAATTAGGATCAGACCAATGATGCCGGATTCACAACCCCGTAATTTTTAACATATGTACCTAATTCTCTGATCCTTGCTACTACACATGCGTAGTAACTATTTTACACTATCTACGTAGCGTTTCGTTACTTAGATTGCGTACATGACCGCATTTATGGAATCTACATAACGAAACGCTAAACATTATGGGGTTGTGAATCCGGTCCATGCTTTTTAACATTGCAATGTCACTTACCACATTTTTCTCTTATACAGTATGGCCGTATGTTCCTATTTATCCAATAAATAGTATATCCTGTTATACTATTGTTATAACATGAATACTGTTGTTGTTTATAAATAATGTTGGTGCCATAGCTTTGAAATTAATTTATAAGCAGTTTAATGGTAAAAAGGATCTGTCATAAAACTGAGCATCTTGCTCTAATATTTTACATTTATAAACAACATTTAGTCATAAAATAATATATAATAATATATGCAAATGAGTACAAACAGAGTAAAAACTGTCACCTTTTTTTTTACAGTAAAATTGTATATTTTTTATATTATCGTGTATGGATAGTAATTTTATTACTGTTTGAATGTATATCAGATAAATTATATTAATAAATTACACACAATTCAAACACATTCAATAATCATGTTTATTGTACAAAGTATTTTATTAAACGCTCTTTTTTTTACCACAATATATTTTGTACAACACATGTCTTTTACTAAAACATTAATATGTATATTGGGATTTGTAATCATCATAAATGTAAATTAAGTATTTCCTGGCTACAGTACTTCTAACTTATTTTTGGCACATTTCTTCTAACTTATTACACTATGTCACAAATGTCTAATTAGAATAATGCTATCCCACTTATTTTTCATATCTACTTGACCATTGTACAGCTTAAATTATGTTCCTTTTGGTTTAAACTTTTTTAAATATTGTACAGAATATTTCCTGCACAATGGAAAAATAACCAAAATACTTTCTGCGCTCAAGGCCTGTGATAGGACTATATCAGCATTGATGTTTCATGATTTCTGCTGCTAAAGAAGTGACTGTGCCTGTGGATTGCCTAGAAAATGGAAACCTAAACCATATATATCTTTTTTTGTATCTGTGTGAAATCCCCATACCTTGCAGCTCCTGCTCTATATTAACTTATAAATTGATTTGAGCAACCTCCATTTTGTGTGTTTGTTTTAAAACGTGTCTGGGATTGTAGCTTACAGGGGGTACTGTTTCAAGTAGCTGTTTTGGAGACTTGGGGACCTTTGACGAGGGTGAGCTCTAAATTTAAAAGTACACGATATATGACCCAAATTTGGGACTGACAGTATTAGAGTTAGGACCACCACAATAAAGAAGCATTGTAAGTGGCTGGTGGCTTAACATATATCTGCAGATGCATGCACGGTACAAGGATTTCTGCATCTGAACACAGTGACGGATGCCGCATTCTGATATAGAAATCTTTTCCACATGCGGACCCAGTCACTGTGCGTACATGATACATGGTGGGTGGGATCCAGAATGTTGATCATACAGTAAGGGCGTAGCAATGTCCCTATGTAACATGTAGCATTCCGTACATAGGCCTTCCGTGTGCGGAGACTGAAGGCAGGACTCTGCATGCAGTAGGGCCGTATTTGAGAACATGGTTGCAAAAAGGGGTGTGCAATACACGTTCAGCTACCCAGGGCACAAAGCTGAAGGGGGTTGCCAGTAAGTTAATACTTATGGTTACCCACCCAGTCTGTCTGTTACCACCCAGTCTTGTTATAATGATCGTTAAAATGGTAAAGCTCTATATAAAATTCTGATAATTATTAAATAAAAAAGGTTAAATTGGTTTGGAGTTCAGGGTCAGGGGGCACCATTTTTACCCTGGCAATAAAATTTCTAGCTACGACAATGTGTGCGAGGGCGTGAAGATAGCAAATTCTGTATCTTAGTCTCTGTTTGGGAGGCTAATGTAGAGAATATGGGCTAGATCCTAACCCCTGCATGCTTTATGTGCATGCGGGGGTCAATAAGTATGCACGCGTAGTGGGGAGTACATGCCCCCTGCACTCCCCACTGTCAGTAGGAAATTCATGCCTTAAATATTACAACTGGGTCATAATGAGCCTTCTGCTGCCCCCAATCCCTAATTTAAATGTCTATCTCCGCCTCTTTGGGTGAGATACGACAGACGTAAATTAGGGCCAGCCCCTTTTGCGTACCGCAAGGTGTACGCAACAAAGTTCTGTATGCCTGCCAGTACGATAACCTAACATGATTGTGTGCATGAATACATGTTACCTGACAGGGGAATTATGCAAGCAGCTTGCGTAATTGCTGTGTTGTATCAATGTCTGGATCTGTCCCTATGTTTTTAATTCCGGATCTGGGCCAATAAATTCTAGAAGCATTCTTCACATTGATTATAATCAGGGGCATATCTAGGGTAAATGGAACCTGGGGCAAATCCCAAAAGTGTGCCCCGCCCACCCCGAGAAGCGACGGCACGGCGCAAAAGGGGGCGTGGTCAACTCATTGGGGGCATGGTCAAACAACATTGATATATATCCCATCTTGTTATGCAGTAGGTGTTATTGTGCTGCCACGATATAATGTAATCTCCCCACTGTCAGTAGGAAATTCATGCCTTAAATATTACAACTGGGTCATAATGGGCCTTCTCCTGCCCCCAATCCCTAATTTAAATGTCTATCTCTGCCTCTATGGCGGAGAAACGACAGACGTAAATTAGGGCCAGCCCCTTTTGCGTACCGCAAAGGTGTACGTAACAAAGTTCTGTACGCCTGCCAGTACGATAGCCTAACATGATTGTGTGCATGAATACATGTTACCTGACGGGAATTATGCAAGCAGCTTGCGTAATTAACCTGTTGTACCAATGTCTGGATCTGCCCCTATGTTTTTAATTCTGGATACGGCCCAATAAATTCTAGAAACATTCTTCACATTGATTATAATATTGGAGGATAACAGGGACACATTCATGTGTGTCTGACTACATGGACAGCTTTGTACATAAGAGTTCTTCTCAGTAATAAACATGAAAAGGCTTTACCTGAGCATTGTTACCATTTACCAATACTCTGTAATGTGAAATAGATAAAATAACTACAAAATAAACTGTAGCCATAGTTACATATTGAATAAACCTGCATAATTCAGATGTCTTTAGAGATTATTTATCACATCTGCCTGTACACAGTTAACATGTTTAAATTGGGGTAACATAAATATACCTCTTGGGCACTTATACTACAACTGACTATTTATAATTTACATCTAATATTATTGAAAGAAAATCTGAGAAGTGCTTATTAAATGCACCATTTGTAGGAAGGAAACAACAAAAAATTTAAAATACATTTAACAAGTGCTGACATGTTTATATTAAAGATAAAATATGGTAAAATTGTTTATTTGTTACAGAAGTCCTCCAGGTGTAGGTGACAGCATAGACGAAGACTCACTGCCAGTAAGAGGTTGTGAGTGCTGACTGCTGCTTAAAAATAACTTGCAGGCAGCTGACAGTGGTGCTGTGTTAGTCGTCATGTTCAGTGCTTAGATCTGAGCAGTGCAATGGAACAGCCACCCGCCTTGCAGTGTCCGCCCACACATGCACATTGGCAACAGAGGGTTAACAATTTAACGTGAGTACACTTAAACTCCCTGGGCCTGATCCAGACCTACGATGTAGCACTGAGCGTACTAACGCTTAGCGCTACATTGTGGGACTCCCCCTGACACTCCTCCTGCCCTATCGTATTTACACTCCCTTATGCCAGCTGAAGGCTACCCTAACTTCAGCCGGCGTAAGGGAGTGTAAATACGCTGGGACGGCGGCGTTATTACAATAAGGCCGCTCTCCCAGCCTCATTACCCTCCCTCCCCCGCCTCCCTGCACTAACCTCAGCATAGAAACACTGGGGGACGCCCCCTCCAGCGTTACTACGCTGGTGCTACGGACCCCGATCTACAATCGGGCATTGCCATAGTAACGCCAGGCAACATCTGCCCGGCGCACGCGTAGATTGTCTTTTCAGTCGATCTTACGCCTACGCCCTCCGTATTAACTACAGCGGGCGTAGCTCTGGATCAACCCCCCTGTGTGTGCCTGATCTCAGGATGAGTCACTCACCTTTGAGTGTGGATTGGTTGATCCAAGTCAGCTGGGAGGGGTTGTCCTGAGGGAAGTTTTCTTACATCCTGTTGGAATAAGTCAGCAGCACTTCTCTTCTGGATTCTCCCACCCTTACCCGCCCTGGTGTTTGAAATTTGTTGGGTTAAGGGGCTGTAAGCAGGCCCATCCTGTGTCTATTGGTTGTGTTTCAGTTGGGTTATACGTATTTGTAGACCAGGTTAGTTTGTTGCAGGGATAGGCACTCATAATGCCTTGAACTTGCCTGGCTTGAATGAGGGCCCGTTTTAGCGGACGGTTCGCAGATTGCTACAATGGTGGTGTTGTGCCTTTTTATGTGTGTGGAACTGCAACAAGCTGTTTATTATTACAATAACAATGCTATATGTGTATGTACCTGCTTTCTTCCGCTTCATCAATTTCTAGTTACTTATGATCCTAGGTGATCCTAACTTTTACCAAATAATAACGGTTATAAAGTTTAATAACATCCATTAGACCCTATCTAAATCTTGGTGTCTTATTTATAAGGTTTACAAAGGTGTTTATTCAGCATGGGATCAGGCATCACACATGGGTAGTTTATGCACTGCACACATGCACCACGTGATGGTTTGTTGTTTGGGGTGGGGGGTTTGCTAATAGCCAGTGTTTTGCCTCCTGCTCCAAAATCTAAACTGGGAAAGAGGAGCACTTATCTGAGGGTGTGAAAGCAAAGAATTTTTGAGGAACACTTTTACCTAAATGAGTCTGAAACAATTGCTGGAAGACACTTTTTTAACTAACACCAAGTGCTCTTTGGTGCACTGATTCTAGCCATCAATTATCATTAGTTGTAATATTATTCATGTAATTCAGTTTTAATCTTATGGTGCCTGCCTCAATCTGAATGCATAACAGAGAGATATAATTCTTGTTGGGAGACCAGCTATTTGAATACATATTAGTACAGTAATCTACTTTAGTTTATTAAATATTGAAATCTTTTGAGTACAAATATGAAATGACAGAGAGACTGTCAGATATTCATAAAATTAATGAGTTCATTTATTCAAGGGTGGATTAAATTTCTCTTCACAAAAAATAAGATTACAAGACCAAGGGTTCCATTTACTATTTACATTTTCGGGGTAATAATGGGTGTTTTAACACTAAAATGCTTATTATCATCTGAAAATAAACATTTTAAAAGTTACTAAAGTGCATTTGCCATGGAAATCTGCTGTTTCCATGGCGATGCACAAACACTTCATAAGGCTCGTTGATCTTAACGGGTGACGAAGCAGTATTACAAGTTACTATCCCTCACTGCCGAAATTCTGATTAGGCAGTGAAGGAAAAAATAACGCCATCTGAGGATGGCGCTATTGACTTCATGCCAGCAATCTCCCCATATTCCCCCCGTTATTAGGGGGAGGAAAAGTGGGGTATGTGTGGGGAGACCGCTGGTATGAAGGAGGATGCGGTCATTAAACAAAAAAAATAAAAAAAACAACATTAAAACATCAAAATAATATTAAAAAAAAGACAAAACTCACCTGTCCGGCAGACGCGTCCGACTTAGAAGACTCCGGCCCAGATAGGAAGATCCTGCGCATGCACAGTGGGTTTTCATATTTGGGCTGAAATTTTCTAAGTGCGGCTGTGAAGTCTCTGCGCATGCGCGGGAATCATTCGATATGAAGTGCCTGCGCTGCGGGCAGAGGACTTCGAACTATTTATAATTCAAATCTAATAGTATGGAAAGAAAATCTGAGAAGTGCTTATTAAACGCACCATTTGTAGGAAGGAGACTAAAAACGTTAAATACATTTAACAAGCGCTGTCATGTTTATATTAAAGATAAAATATGGTAAAATTGTTTAGTTGTTACAGAAATCATCCAGGTATAGGTAGAAGAAGACTCGCAGCCAGACATAGGTTGTGAGTGCTGACTGCTGCTTAAAAATAACTTGCAGGTAGCTGACAGTGGTGCTGTGTTAGGCGTTATGTTCATTGCTTAGATCTGAGCAGTTCCGTGGAACAGCCACCCGCCGTGCAGTGTCCGCCCACACATGCACAGAGAAGTCAGTGATCTGCGAATGCACTGCACACAAGCACCACGTGGTGGTGGTGGAGTGGGGCAGTGGTGGTGGAGTGGGGCGGTGGTGGTGAGGGGTTGCTAATTGCCAGTGTTTTGCCTCCATCTTCAAAAACTAAACTGGTAAAGAGGTGCACTTATCTGAGAGTCTGAAAGCTAAGAAATTTTGAGTAACACTTATGATTCTCAAACATATGCTGGAAGATACTTTTTTAACTAACACTAACTGCTCTTTAATACACTGATTCCAACCATCAATTATCATTAGTCGTAAAATTATTCACGTAATTCAGTTATAATCTTATGGCGCCTGCTTGTTGGCTGACCAGCTATTTAAATACATATTAGTACAGTAATCCCTATTTAATTTAGTATTTATTGAAAACTTTTGAGTACCAATATGGAATGACAGAGAGACTGTTAGATATTTATAAAACGAGTTCATTCATTCAAGTGTAGATTAAACTTCTTTTAAAAAAAAATTTAATTACAAGACCAAAAGTGCAAAAATAAATATTGGTGAAAAAAGTCATGAACGTATTAACTTTACAGCAAACTGAACTCTACTTCTAAGTGTTGTGAATAATTGTTCTGGTAACTGAGTACTTAAATCAGGCAGAAATATATCAGTCACATGACACATGAGATGTTTTGCATAGAGAGACAAACCCTTTATCTAGAGAATTTACAGGCCATGTAAAGGCCAGTACTCCAGTTCTCCTGCGTCCTATACATGAAGAGTGAATTCTCTTGCATCATGTCCTGGATGTTCCTCCTAATTGCAGTGTCTTTTTGCAGCTGTAAGATATAAACACCTGAAATGACAGCTATCCTATGGAAATTGTAGGCGTCTTTCTCTTACACTGTCTTTTGTTTTATTACAGATTGTGAGGCTCAGTTTACAGTGATTCAGGATGGTGATATGTCAGTGTCTTCAGGAAGGAACACTCGTCTGACCTGTACTAGGAGTGGGGCCTCAGTAGCTGCAGGCAACCACCCAACCTGGGTGTATCAGACTATTGGGAGTGCACCTAAACTTATAGTTACCAGTGATGGAAGCAACAATCACAATATTAAACCCACAGGGATACCAGATCGCTTCACTGGATCCATATCAGGAGGATCTGCGATGTTGTCAATAAGCAATGTGCAACCTGAGGATGATGGAGTGTATTCCTGTATTCTGCATCCAGGTAGTAACAAATGCACAGTGCTACAACTTATAGGGAAGTGGAACAAAAAAGTTATATAAGAACATAACTTCAAACTGCAGTCACAGCTCATATCCCCTTAACAGTTTTAAAGAACCTCAGGGACATAAACAGCAGGCAGGTGTGGCACTTAGCACTTTGCAGACAGGGATAATAGTTATGTGGGTCTATTAGCTAGAATGGGGGGTGAAGTTAGTTGGTATAGGGAGGGCCCGTAGTCTTGTCAGCAAGTGCCACCATACCACAGCTATCCTTTTGATTAACAGGACATGTTGACACCTTTAGTTCTACAAAGACAAAATCCTCTTCTATTCCATTTTTATTATTCTGAAAAATTTAGAAATAGCACCATAATGTCGGCTGTATAAAAGATGTTATGTCGGCAGGTGAAACATACAGGCAGTAATAAGCTTGGCATGTTGCTTCTTCATAATCCTGACATTTAAAACAATGATAGAACAAAGAATAGTTAAAAGATAATAATTTCATACCTTGTCCCTGCTCCTGGCTTTCTCCCTGAGCTGTTCTAGCAGCTGTAGCCCCCATTCCTTGCATTTCCTGCTACTCCTGTGCTTCTGTGTGCTTCATCCGTTTGTCCCTTCCACTCCATGCCTTCTCTAATCTGACCCCACAGCTCCCTTTAGTGCACTTGGTTCCAAACCTTCCTTGATCTGTCCCTGCTGCTCATCTTCTGTGTCCTCTGCTTAATGCCTTCTCTGATTTATCCACACTGCTTCCTACTGTGCACTCCGCTCCATGCCTTACCTAATCTGTCCCTGCTGCTTACTTCTTTGTCCTCCGCTACATACCTTCCCAAATCTGACCCCTCTGCACCTATCGTTGATCTCAGCTGAATGTTTTACCTGACCTGTCAATGCTGCTCATCTTCTGTGTCCTCTGTTTCATGTCTTCTCTGATCTGTCACCACTGCTCCCATCTGTGTCCTCTTCTCCATGCCTTCCCTGAACTGTCATTGCTGTTCCTGCTGTGTCATCTGCCCCTTTGCTTATCTTGTTCCAGCTGCTACTCATGGCAATCTTGCTGCTCTGTTTGCACTATCTTCTTTTCTCTCATTGGACCTGATCCAGACTTTATTAATGACAGACAAACTACGAAAGCTGCTTGTATAAATCAGGCATTACGAGAGCACCAGATGTTACGCAACAGGAGCCAGACTTACTCAAGGCTATTTTAAGGGAGTGCTTTAAATCGCTGAAAATCGCATGCATTTGATGCTGTTTAATTATTGAATTTACTAAACAGTGATTAATGGGTGCAATTTTTCAAGAGGAGCGATGCAGTGCTATTTAACTATAGTGAATTTAGGTTCAACTCACACGAGTTGTTGCTAAACTCATTATAATTTAATCATGCTGTAAATCCTGCTCCTTTAATAAAAAAAATTTCTAACATTTCACTAACTCTAAACTCTAACATGCATAGAGCGGCATAAAATTAACCCTTAGCATGCTGCTGCATGTAGTACTATAAGGCACAGTATGTTCTTGTATTGCAGGGCATGCGGCACCTTATAGTGCCATAAGCAGCTGCATGCCAAGGGTTAATGGCATACCGCTGCATATGCAATAGTACCCTGTAATACTAACTATGGCTCCCTACATATAAACATTCCCTGCCTTGTTCTAAATAAACAATTAAATACATCTCCAAAGTCTAAAATTCATTAACTATTATCCCGCTACCGATTTATTACTGAAGCCTGCCCCTTACTATAGCGCACCTAAGTGCCGATACTGTATAAAGCACGGCATGTCATTTATTTCTAAACTCAATCATGGGCCAAAACGGGACAAATAATCCCCTTGCCCTAGTAAAAGTCCTCCTCATATGTCCCTATTGCAACATCAAACTATAAAACGTCCCCCCCAATATTAAAAAGTTACCATATTCCCCAAGTTAAAAGTCCTGTAAAATATCTGCCCCTTAGAATAATAATCTTAAACACATATTACAGGCAAAAAATATCCACATTAAAAAGTATATCCTACTCACAGTTCTGTAATGCAGTGTTTCTCCAGGCGACAGGGGTGATAGCGGCTCCGGGTCTTTTTCTGCCTGTTGATTGCAGACTGCTCCAGCCCCTTTCTCGTTCTGGCGGAGAATGACTCATCACATTGCCCGAGTGTCTTTATAACCTTGGGACGGACAGCAATAGGGACATATGAGGAGGAAAGTTACTAGGGCATGGGAATTATTTGTCTAGTTTCGGCCTATGACAGTTTAGAGATAAATGACATGTCGTGCTTTACACAGTATCGGCACATAGGTGCGCTGTAGTAAGGGCCATGCTTTAGGTATAAATCAGTAGTGGGACAATAGTTAAGGATTTTTAGGCTTCGGTTATGTATTTAATTATTTAGAACGGGGCAGGGAATGTTTATATTTAGGGGGACATAGGTAGTATGTTAGAGTTACTGGGTACAGTAGCATAAGTGGCAGTATGCCATTAACCCTTGGCATGCTGCTGCTTATGGCATTACAGGCTGCTGCACTGAAAAAAGGCCTTTTACTAGCGATTTGGACAAAATCCTAGCCTGAGGCACCTCTTTCAACTATGGCGATTTGTGGACAGTTTAGCAGCGATTTTAGCTTCCAAGATGTTAGTAAATTCAACGATTTGTATGTTTAGAATGTAAAAATTATCGCATTTTGTTTAAACAAATGCAATTTGTAAAGTCCATAAAGTGATGTGATTTCAGAGGAGCGAATAGCTTTGTAAATCCGGAGCTTGAAATATCGCTCTTAAACAATGTACAACTCTTGCAATTTTAATCAAATCCCCTTTTGTAAATTCAGCCCCAGATCTCTAAATGTACGGAACAGTTTTCTGTATGTTTTGTGATCCGCACGTTGAGAGATGATAGTTCCCATCATTTGAATATACGCAGTATGGACAGGGTGTGGGGCCTTTAAATTGTACAGCATGGGCTGCATTAGGCGCTTCCGTATGTGTGAGCATTTCTTATGAACAGCAATGTGTACAGAAGAGTTAAAGTAAAATTTGGACACGACAGTCAGCAAATGTCCGTAAGAGTGAGGGGACTGTCATGTGACTGCGCTAGCAACTCCGTGCATGTAGAAAGAGCACTTAAATCTGGATCAGGTCTATTGAGAGGTTACATGGGTTATATATTGTCGTTTGAAGTCCATTTACTATGATTAGCGCATTAAGTGTTAATCATGTAAGCGCCTCGCACCGAGCAACACCGTGGGACATATTTACAAAAAGTTACCTCTCCAGCAAGGTCTCGCTTGGGTCAGCGAGCATTTCTCTGACATTGTTCGGCCTTGCTTCGCAACTAAATCCCAGCACATGCGCAGTAGCTGCCTTCTGGGACTTGTCAAATGTCCAGAAAGGCAAAATCACTGCTCATGCACAAACTCTTTCTTTGTTTTTGTTTGTTTCTTTAAATAAATATATTTATTATTGAATTATTAATTTAAAATGCACAAACTCTGTCTTTGTTGTTGTTTGTTTCTTTAAATAAATATATTTATTATTGAATTATTAATTTTAAAAAAAAGTTAAATATATATTTCACTTTTTTTCAACTTTTAGGCTTTTAAATGTATTCCGCTGGTCTCCTGATATGTACCCCATTTTCCTCCCCTCAATAAAAGCTATAAAAACTGCTGCTCAGTTTACTGTCATTCAGTTCAATGCTTTATCAGTGTCTTCTGGAACAAGCACCTGTCTAACCTGTTCTCGGAGTGGTGGCTCAGTAATTGGGGGCAACTACCCATCCTGGTACTTCCAGACACCTGGAAATGAACCTAAACCTATAGTTTGGAGTTCTGGTACTGGCAACCAAAACTCAAAACCCTCAACGACATCAGATAGATTTACTGGTTCTATATCAGGAGGATCAGCCGTCCTGTCTATCACTCAATTACAGCCTGAGGATGAAGGAGATTATTACTGCGCTCTTTATGCTGGAAGCGGCATTTAACACTGTAATTCAAAATATAGACAACTTATACAGAACTCTTACATGTGTGTACTGCAGTGAGCACTAGGGGTAGTAGTTTATCTTCTACTGAACCAGCTCTTGTAAACACGTTCATAACATTGGCAGAGCACTTGCACAAAAGACACTTCATTATTTTATTCTACCCTGCTAAGAGAAATGGACTGGATACAGAATTGCTAACACATGCTGACTTGCACAAGCGGCTTACACATGCACGGTACAAGGATTTATGCATCTGAACACAGCGACTGATGCTGCATTCCAAAATAGAAATCTTTTCCACATGCCGACCCAGTCAGGGGTAGCAAAAGTCCCTATGTACCTTGCAGCATTCCGTGTATTGCCCTTCTGTGTGCGGAGACTAAAGGCAGGACTCTGAATGCAGTAGAGCCGTATGTGCGAACAGGGATTGTAATTAGGGGTGTGCAATACAGGGGCGGCTGCCCAGGGCGCAAAGCTTAAGGGTTGATGATGGTGTTGTCCAGTTAGTTAATATATATGGTTACCCACCCAGTCTGTCTGTTACCACCCAGTCTTGTCATAATGTGTTACGGCACCTCTGGATTACCTGGACTGAGGACCGGGGTGACCGTGGGTAGAGGAAGGAAGTGTTACAGCAGACCGGGATTACCCGCACAGGGACCAGAGTGGCTGTGAGAGAGCGACAAGCGGGCAACCCCACCTGGGCGCAGAGCCTTAATTCCAGACCTGGTCTTCACTAGAGCCCCTGATGGTGGGGATAGACTGGAGCTGCAAGGAACCCGTCAGGATGCGGGACCAGAGGGGTAACTCTCGGGAGAGGAGATTAGAAGTAAAGGAGGAAATTAGTGGTAAGACAGTAGGAAAGGGGAGTAAGCGGGAAACAGACCGGACCAGAAGAGACCGGCCCGTGACAAACCACACTCAACGTAAAACAGAGACCATAGACATAGGAGGGTAACGAGAGGGACAAGACTTACTGATGGACTAGGGCAAATACACACACACACCAGCAGGGCCCCGAAGGGTAACACAGACACTCACACAGGAATAAGCAAGGATTAATACAAAGGGTTAATATAACAAGGTGGGAGAAGAGGTAATGGAACAGGCAGGAGAACAATGAGGAACAAGGCAGGATAACGCTGGGTCAATCAGGAAACAGAGCAAAATGCAAAGGCAGAGAGAGATAAATCAGGCAGGCACAGATTCTGACACAGCAATCTATAACCGGCACCAGAGAGAGGAACGCGCTTAAATAGAGGCTGCTAGCCTCTGATATGCTAGCAGCCGACAAGCCTCCAATGGGAACTCTCCTGGCCCGGGGGGAATGATGTAATGCATGACCGCATGTGCACGCGCCCGCCCGAAGCTCCGGCGGCGGGACCACGTGCGTTTGTTTACATGCCGAGAACAGGAGCGGAGAGCGAGGAGAGGCATGCGGTGAGTGGCAGGCGCTGATCAGAGAACCGGGAGAGGTGAGTATCGCTGCGTGTAACATAATGATTGTTAAAATGGTAAAGCGCTATATAAAATTCTAGTAAATAAATAAATATGATTAAATTGGTTTGGAGTTCAGGGTCAGGGGGCGCAATTTTTACTTTTTGCCCCTAGCACTAATATTTCTAGCTACGACTCTGCATACGAGGGGGTGTGCACTCTCCTCACATTTACAGAATAGACGATAGCAAACCCTGTACGTTAGTCTCCATTGCGGATATGCTCATAATTCTGAATCCGGCCCAATATATTCCAGCAACATTCTTACATACTATAATATTGGAGGATAACAGGAAAACATTCATGTGTGTCCGAGTATATGGTTAGATCTGTACATAAGAGTTTTCTTACACAATAAACATGAAAAGACATTACCTGAGCATTGTTACCATTTATTAATACAAATACTCTGTAATGTGAAATAGATAAAATAACTACAAAATAAACTGTAGCCATAGTTACATATTGAATAAACCTGCATAATTCAGATGTCTTTAGAGATTCTTTATTTATCATATTGACATCTACCTGTATACAGTTAACCTGTTTAAATTGGGGTAACATAAATGTATCTCTTGGTCACTTATACTACAACTGACTATTTATAATTTACATCTAATCAGTACTGGTGCTTCTAACAGGACGGAGACCTTCACTGTCTTATTCCATATTCACCCTTTAACCGCTGTGATTTCCCTTTACTCATTTAAATGAAAAAAACTCAGTACTGGTGTTTCTAACAAAATGACGGCTTTCACTGTCTCTTCCCACATTAACTCTTTAGTCCTTACTTATTCTTTGGAGGCTCCCCTTTTTTTCCTCAATTAAAAAACGTTACTTGATATTGACGTTTGTGACAAATAAATCATTCCCTTACTTATATAGGTGTAAAATTAGTGAGGACTGTTGTTATATACGTGATGTAGTGATGCTGTGAAAAAATTACCTTATTATGTGTACCATCTCCAGTGATATTACTATACTTGTGTCGGATGGGACATAATTTCCAACTAAACTAAATAAACAGAATGAACAGTCCTCCCCTCCAAATGCTCTAATTGAGGAAACCTACTTAATTCCCAAACAATTTTTGTGTGACTATTCCAAAAACCACTTTAATTCGAAATGGTTGTTGAGACCCGCCGGGTGCATAGTGCCATTATTAAAAATCACTTCCATTTCTTTTTTGGCTAGTGATGTTTCCACATTACCATTCCTCCAATTCCCCGTGATTTTACAAATACCTATACATTTCTTAATATCTGCTGCTTCTTTATTGTGGAACTTTCTGAAGTGCTCCGACAGAGGGTGTGTGGGGTCTCCCTTTTTGATCTTTCTCACATGTTCGCCCCATCTCTCTTTCAATTTACGTGAGGTCTTCCCTATGTACTGAAGAGGGCAACTGCATTCAATGATATAGATGCAGTTCCTAGAATCACATGTCAGGAAATCTTTGATGGGTATCTCTTTTCCTGTCTTGGGTTCTCCATATGAGGTAGTTTTTTGCCTTCCCACCCTCATTAAACTAGCTCCCCCCGCCCACCTACACTAACCTGAACGTAGAGACGCTGGGGGACGTCCCCTCCAGCGCCCCTACGGCGCTGCTACGGACACCCAATCCGCGCTCGTAGCGACGCCAGGCAACATCTGCCCGGCGCATGCGTAGATCGGCTTTTCTGCCAATCTTACGCTTACACCCGCAGTCCTAGCGACGGCGGGCGTAGGTCTGGATCAGGCCCATTGGCTCTGTGTAAGGCCGGCATGTTCAGTGCTTATTTCTGGTGCAGTGTAACAGTCACACAACCTGCAGTGTCCATCCACACATGCACAGAGCAGTCATTGATCTCTGAATGCACTGCACACAAGCACCAAGTGGTGGTGGGGTAGAGGGTTTGCACTTATCTGCGAGTCTGCAAAGAATTTTTGAGGAACACTTTTACCTAATTGAATCTGAAACAATTACTGGAAGACACTTTTTCTATCGAACACTGGGATCTATTTAAAAACTTCATTTTCATGCAATAATGCCCATTTTCATGTGAAAATGGTCATTATCATATGAAAATGAAGTTTTTCATATTTACATACAATGGATTGCCATGGATAACAGCAGTTTCCATGGCGGTCCATGTAAATATTGGGGCTTTTCATATCGGACTGGCGGTTCGGAATATTTACAAAGCCTGAGAGCGGAGTTTTACACTCGTGTAAAACTAACGCCATCTCAGGCTGGCATTAGTGCAATTATCCCAGCGATGTCCCCATATTCCCCCCTTTTCTTCCCCTAATAGCTGTTATTAGGGGGAGGAAAAGGGGGGCATGTATGGGGAGACCGCTGGGATAAACCTATATGTGTAATTGTAAAAAAATGTAATAAAATAAAAAATGTTGTGTTTTTTTTTTTATTTTATTTTAAGTTAAAAAATTAATAAATACATAAAAAAAAAAAATTTAAACCTGTAAAAAAAATAATCAAAAAAGCCAAACTTACCTGTCCGGGAGATGCGTCCGACGCATGTGCAGTGTTTTTCGGGACTCTGAAATTTGAAGTCCTGCATATGAGTCTCTGCTCAACAGAATTTCATTCATCGCGTGATCTCGCTGGAGGGATAAGTATTAGTGAATTTAATGAATGAAGCTGACAGGTTAGCTGCGAGCCGAAGCAAGTCTGGAACAGCTTCGTTCATTAAAAAACAAAATCATACGTAAATAGAGCCCACTAAGTGCTCTTTGGTGCACTGATTCCAACCATCAATTAACATTAGTCCTAAAATTATTTGTGTAATTAAGTTAAAATCTTATGACGTCTGCCTCAATCTGAATGCATAATAGTGAGATATAATTCTTGTTGGGACACCGGCTATCTAAATACATATTAGTTTAATATTCCCAATTTCATTTAGTAAATATGGAAAACTTTTGAGTACCAACATGCAATGACAGAGAGACTGTCAGATATTTATAAAAGTAAAGGAATCCATTCATTCATTTGTGGATTAAACTTCTGTTCTGAAAAAATAAGAATACAAGACCAAAAGTGTAAAAATAAATATTGGTGAAAAAGGTCATGAAATATATTAACTTTACAGCAAACTGAACTCTACTTCTAAGTGTTGTGAATAATTGTTGTGGTAACTGAGTACTCAAATCAGGCAGAAATATATCAGTCACATGACACATGAGATGTTTTGCATAGAGAGACAAATCCTTTATCTAGAGAATTTACAGGACATGTAAAGGCCAGTACTCCAGTTCTTCTGCATCCTATACATGAAGAGTGAATTATCTTGCATCATGTCCTGGATGTTCCTTCTGATTGCAGTTTCTTTTTGCAGCTGTAAGATATAAACACCTGAAATGACAGCTATCCCATGGGAATTGTAGGCATCTCTTTATCTTACACTGTCTTTTGTTTTATTACAGATTGTGCGGCTCAGTTTACGGTGATTCAGGATGGTGATATGTCAGTGTCTACAGGAAGGAACACTCGTCTGACCTGTACTAGGAGTGGGGCCTCAGTAGCTGCAGGCAACCATCCAACCTGGGTGTATCAGACTATTGGGAGTAGTCCTAAACTTATAGTTACCAGTGATGGAAGCAACAATCACAATATAAAACCCACAGGGATACCAGATCGCTTCACTGGATCCATATCAGGAGGATCTGCGATGTTGTCAATAAGCAATGTGCAACCTGAGGATGATGGAGTGTATTCCTGTATTCTGCATGCAGGTAGTAACAAATGCACAGTGCTTCAACTTATAGGGAAGTGGAACAAAAAAGTTATATAAGAACATAACTTCAAACTGCAGTCACAGCTCATATGCCCTCAACAGTTTTAAAGAACCAAGGACCCCATGGGGCCGCAGGGACATAAACAGCAGGCAGGTGTGGCACTTAGCACTTTGCAGACAGGGATAATAGTTATGTGGGTCTATTAGCTAGAATGGGGGGTGAAGTTAGTTGGTATAGGGAGGGCCCGTAGTCTTGTCAGCAAGTGCCACCATACCACAGCTATCCTTTTGATTAACAGGACATGTTGACACCTTTAGTTCTACAAAGACAAAATCCTCTTCTATTCCATTTTTATTATTCTGAAAAATTTAGAAATAGCACCATAATGTCGGCTGTATAAAAGATGTTATGTCGGCAGGTGAAACATACAGGCAGTAATAAGCTTGGCATGTTGCTTCTTCATAATCCTGACATTTAAAACAATGATAGAACAAAGAATAGTTAAAAGATAATAATTTCATACCTTGTCCCTGCTCCTGGCTTTCTCCCTGAGCTGTTCTAGCTGCTCCCAGCTGTGTCCCCCATTCCTTGCCTTTCCTGCTACTCCTGTGCTCCTGTGTGCTTCATCTGTCTGTCCCTGCTGCTCCTTTCTGTGTACTCCACTCCATGCCTTCTCTAATCTGTCCCCACAACTCCCTTTAGTGTACTCCATTTCATACCTTAAATAGAAACATAGGGCCTGATCCAGATCTACGCTCGCATGCGAGCTAACGCTGATCGTAAGCGTAAAAACGGCAGTAAAAACGCACTGCGCATGGGTCCACACCCCAGAAAAAAAATATTATAAACTAATAAGGCAGCCTAAGAATAGTGTAGTGTCTCCTGACATATCTATATAACATACACAGTACAATGCATGGAAGTTCAATATAATCATTTGTAATCTACTTTTTTATTATGTGTGATACATTTTATATACAGCAAATGCCTGGGTATAAAATGTATGCCATGCTTTTACCATCGTGTCCCTTACCACATTTTTCTCATATATAATATTACAGTATATTCCCACTTATCCAATAAATAGTTTCTCCTGTGTTGCCCATCAAAATTCATCTTAATGTACAATTGTTGTAACCTGAATGATGTTATTTCTACAAAATAATGTCGGTGTCATAGCTTTGAAATGAATTCCATAACAGTTTAACGGTAAAAAGGATTTGGCAGATAATTGAACATCATGGTCGAATATTTTCCTTTTATAAACAATTGTTATTTATAAAATAATATAGGCAAAATACCATGTAAAAACTGTAAAAGTCTTCAATACAGTAAAATTGTATATTTATTTTATTATGATATAGAATGTATATTAGATAAATTATATTACTAACTGACACACATTTCTAACACATTTAATAATCATGTTTATTGTACTGTACAAAGAATTTTATTAAACGCTTTTTTTTTTTTACCACAATATCTTTTGTACAACACATGTCTTTTACTAAAACATTAATACGTATATTGGGATTTGTAATCATCATAGATGATTTTGAAGTTTTTCCTGGCTATTTCTAGCTTATTTTTGGCACATTTGTTCTATCTCATTACACTATGTCACAAATGTCTGGATAATTAGAATAATGCTATCCCACTGATTTTTCATATCTCTCTACTTGACCAATGTACGACTTAAATTATATTCCTTTTGGTTTAAACTTACAATATAGTACAGAATATTTCCTGCACAAAACAGTGTTTCCTATTCTTACCTGGTACAGTAAATTTACATTATAGACATTTCCTCTCTCTGTATAACCATCCAGATTTATGTATGTGCAGGAATTACCATTATTTTCAGTCGGAAATTTAGGGTAGTCTCTACTTTTTTTTATTTAAAAAGTCCTATAGTTTTGGTGAGTAATAAAATATGGCAAATAACAGGTCTCAGAGATGAGGAGGCTTCATTTAAAAAAAGTATTTTTAATATTAATACTGTCTGCAAATTTATTGCATTTTTCTTTATGGAGCTTCAGGTGTCATCAGGTCCTGTAGTCATGTCAGCAAGTGCCACCATACCATGGCTGTCTTTTTGATGACCAGGACATGTTGGCACCTTTAGTTCCACAAAGATAAATTCCTCTTCTATTCCATTTTATTATTCAGAAAAATATGGAAATAGCACCATAATGTCGACTGTATAAAAGATGTTATGTCGGCAGGTGAACCATACTGACAGTTATAAGCTTGGCATGTTGCCACTTCATTATGCTGACTTTTAAAACAATGATAAAACAAGGGATAGTAATAAAGATAATAATTTCATACATTTTCCCCTCTCCTGGCTTTCTCCCTGAGCTGTTGCTTAATACGTCTGTCTCTGCTGCACCTTTCTGTGTACTTCACTCCATGCCTTCTCTAATCTGTCCCCACAGCTCCCTTTAGTGCACTCCATTCCATATCTCCTTAATCTGTCCCTGCTGCTCACCTTCTGTGTATTCTGCTTAATGCCTTCTCAGATTTGTCCATACTGCTTCCTACTGTGCACTCCGCTCCATGCCTTACCTAATCTGTCCCTGCTGCTTACTTCTTTGTCCTCCGCTACATACCTTCTCAAATCTGACGCCACTGCACCCATCTTTGACCTCAGCTAAATGTCTTGACCTGTCAATGCTGCTTATCTTCTGTGTCCTCTGTTTCATGCCTTCTCTGATCTGTCCCTACTGCTCCCTTCGGTGTCCTCTTCTCCATGCTTTCTCTGAACTGTCATTGCTGTTCCTGCTGTGTCATCTGCCCCATAGACGTATCTATAATGGGTATGATATAAAGGGCATGCAGTGCACACGGGCCCCACGGAACAGGGCGCCCTGTGGCATGCATCCTGCACCCTGGGTTGGCAGGGGAAGGGGGGCCATTCAGCATCTATTTCTTTCCACTAAGATTTATCAGAGGGAAAAAATACATGCCAAATGAGTCCCCTTTCCCCTGCAGTGTGACTGTCCTGATTCAAGGGCCTAAAAAGGGTGCGGGGCCTAACAGTGATGTAAGCTCCGCCCCTTTTTGGTCCACGAATCGGTGCAGACAGTCCTGTCACAGGTAAGGGGGGGGGGCATGTGCAAATCCTGCACAAGGGCCTCCTCACTTCTTAAAATGCCCCTGATCTGCCCCTTTGCTTATCTTGTTCCAGCTCCTGCTCATAGCTCTCTTGCTGCTCTGTTTGCTCTATCTTATTTTCTCATTTTGCCTGATCCAGACTTTATTAACGACAGACAAATTACGAAAGCTGCTTGCGTAAGTCAGCCATATAGAATGCACCAGATGTTACGCAACAGATCTCTAAATGTACGGAACTGTTATCTCTGTATGTTTTGTCATCCGTACGCTGAGAGATGATAGTTCCAGTCATTTGAATATACACAGTATGGACAGGGTGTGGGGCCTTTAAATTGTACAGCATGGGCTGCATTAGTCACTTCCGTATGTCTGAGCATTCCTCACGCACAGAAATGTGTACAGAAGAGTTAAAGCAGAATGTGGACACAACAGACAGCAAATTTTAGTAAGAGTGAGGGGAGTGTCATGTGACTGCGCTAGCAACTCTGTGTATATAGAAAGAGCACTATTAATTTTAAAAAAAGTTAAATATAATATATATATATATATATATTTATTATACTTTTAGGCTTTTAAAT
>WWET01005908.1:37630-47635 GCA_011038615.1 Limnodynastes dumerilii
AGATATATTCCTGCATGCAAAGAATACAATTAACTTGGCTCCCCATGAAATCAACATGGTTTAGCCCTTGAGTAACTAAGTTCATGCACTTAACAAGGTCTGGATCCAGCCCATTGTTTTTAATATCGACCTCTATTATTTTCTCCCCTCATAGACCCAGTGGTCAGTGTGACTGAGAGAGACCGCACACCCCGCCCGTAATGTTGTACAAGTGTTATTTAGACTTACGCATTACATTTAAATAACACGCCCATTCAGACGTTCATGTGCATCCGTATGTAAGTGAACATGCGTATATTTGCGACCGTACTGAAATTTTAAACTCAGAATTGCATGTGCAATTATGTTTTTAAATAAAGTATTGATTCATGCCTACGCACATGCAAATTGTTCTTGGGGCAATTAGGACTAATTAAGGCTTAACATGCTTGCGTGAGTTTGTTTGGGATTCAAATTCATACTATTTTAGAGTGTGCCAATGGTGTTTTAACCCTTTCGTTTATGTTAATGTGTGTGATCTTATCAATTTTCTAACAAAAATAACATGTCAGCAAGAAGTAAAAAAAATACATTGTAAATATAAAAATATTTTTTACTTCATTTCTGTAATGTCCTACATTATTTAAATTAATTTCTACATTTCCTTAAATTTTCTATCGAAAAGGACAAATATTTGTTACTTAATTTCTGTTATGTCCTACATTAATATTTAAAGTAATGTCTACATTTAATTTATTTTTCTTTATCAAAGTACAAATATTTGTTAATTTAATTCTGTAATGTCATATATTATGATTATACTAAATATAAACATTAGACTTATTGCAGTGTATGAAAAAATATTGGCTATGCTTGTGTAGGCTTTCATACTAATTTTTTTACATTTAAGTTATTATTAAATTTTTATTTAGCATAATTGTGTTGTAATGTACATTGTGATGATACATGGAATTTACTAATATAACACACCTAGTTTATTTGTACGTTTTTACTAACTTCTTTTTCTTCAACTTGCACAACAATGGGCTCTATTTACACACTTCATTTTGTAGTGATAGTGGCAGTTTTCAACAGAAAACTGCCACTATCGCTTCAAAATGATGTTTTTAATATTTACAAACCTTGCATCGCCAGTGGAAACGATGCAGGACTACTCATCGCATCGCTGCCCGTTCATATGAATATATATATATATTCATTTTATATATGTCTGAATCTTCTCTTTTCATTGGTGCTTCAGTGGATCAAAGGGGGGGAAACATTGGTGGTTCAGGGAGATCGCAAAGAATAAAAAAAAAAAAGCATTAAGGAATCGGCTTGATTCCTTATGCCACTCCTGCGGATGCGCCGAGAGCGTACGGCGCATGTGCAGCATTTTAACAGTATCATTCGTATATGAAGCGCCGACGATAATGCATCTTCACTCGCAGGACATCGGGAGCCTGCGCAGCGCTGGGGCTATTTTATAAATCTGGGGAGGGAAGTGTCCAGGCTCGCTGCGATGATAAGCGAGCCTGGATCACTATCACTCTCCAGATTTATATAATGTATATAAATAGAGCCCAATTAACTTTACAGCAAACTGAACTCTACTTCTAAGTGTTGTGAATAATTGTTCTGGTAACTAAGTACTCAAATCAGGCAGAAATATATCAGTCACATGACACATTAGATGTTTTGCATAAAGAGACAAATCCTTTATCTAGAGAATTTACAGGACATGTAAAGGCCAGTACTCCAGTTCTCTTGCGTCCTATACATGAAGAGTGAATTATCTTGCATCATGTCCTGGATGTTCCTTCTGATTGCAGTTTCTTTTTGTAGCTGTAAGATATAAACACCTGAAATGACAGCTATCCTATGGGAATTGTAGGGTTCTCTTTCTCTTACATTGTCTTTTGTTTTATTACAGATTGTGCGGCTCAGTTTACGGTGATTCAGGATGGTGATATGTCAGTGTCTACAGGAAGGAGCACTCGTCTCACCTGTACTAGGAGTGGAGCCTCAGTAGCTGCAGGCAACCACCCAACCTGGGTACATCAGACTATTGGGAGTGTACCTAAACTTATAGTTAGCAGTGATGGAAGTAACAATCACAATATAAAACCCACAGGGATACCAGATCGCTTCACTGGATCCATATCAGGAGGATCTGCGATGTTGTCAATAAGCAATGTGCAACCTGAGGATGATGGAGTGTATTCCTGTATTCTGCATGCAGGTAGTGACATATGCACAGTGCTACAATTTATAGGGAAGTGGAACAAAAAAGTTATATAAGAACATAACTTCAAACTGCAGTCACAGCTCATATGCCCTCAACAGTTTTAAAGAACCAAGGACCCCATGGGGCCGCAGGGACATAAACAGCAGGCAGGTGTGGCACTTAGCATTTTGCAGGCAAGAATAATAGTTATGTGTGTCTATTAGCTAGAATAGTGGGGGTGGAGTTATGTTGGGGAGGAGTTAGTTGGTATAGGAAGGGCCTGTAGTCATGTCAGCAAGTGCCACCATACCATGGCTGTCCTTTGGATGACCAGGACATGCTGGCACCTTTAGTTCCACGAAGACAAAATACTTTTCTATTCCCTCTTTATTATTCTGAAAAATTTTGAAATAGCACCATAATGTCGGCTGTATAAAAGATGTTATGTTGGGCTTCCAGTTCCGCTTTGCAGGAGGAAGACGCGCCATTGATGGGCTCTGGCAACTTTTGGCTTGCAAAGCCTCCAGAAGTGCCCAAAACAGCCAGCCTCCCCCAGATCAAGTCAATCGTGACATTGGTCACGTGCCGCTGCTCCCGGATCCCGTAAAATCAACCCGACGGGCGCCTACTGGAAGCTGAAGCACCCAGTACTGCGGGGCGCACGGCCTGCGGCCGCCCCGATGCCTTCCCCCCGAAGACACTCACCGGGGACCAGACTCTGCGACGCCCCTCAGCAGCGGGAGACCACCTGGCATGAAGGAAAGGTCCGTACAGCACTGCCACGCCACTGCTGTCTGCTGCCAGAGACCCGCTACTCCACGTGCGCTCCGGTCCGGCTGCCATCTTGGGGACTGTTCCCAGCACATGCCGACCAAGTTTACTACCCTGCTGGGCTAATTGTCACCTTTGGACTTCCAGTGGACACAGAGACCACCTGTGCAGCTCCACTAGTGACCCATTCCACAGAAGCCGCGAGTGCCGCCTGAGGTGAGGGTTCCTGTTAAACCTGCCTGCGGCCTACCCCCTACCCCCAGCCTCACTATTGCCACCAAGCCTCCTGGAGACATCCCACTGTCCCAAGGGGGGAAAAAGAGAGGGCACCTTCACATTGTCCCCCGAAGATCATTGGAGTAAGGGCCCCACAGCTGTGAAGGGAAGCCTGTGTGCTTTGTAAGAAGACCTACAAATGAATACCTGTACCCCGTCCCTAACTTCCCTTTCCCACATGCAAGTAAGGAGAAGAATCCCCCCCTGCAGTACCCTCAAAGGCTTATGTCACTTGCTCCCACAATCCCGTAGATTCCCATCTCACAACCAGTGCTGCCTCATCACTGAAATTCTTGCTATAATAACATCCACCACAGGAGGGCACTAAAGACTGCTAAATAGTCTCCAATCTTCTTCAACTCTCCTCACTCCAGTTTACTGGTGGACTGCCTCTATCCCACTGATTATCGTGGAACTGTGAGTACCTGAGTTGTTTCACCTCTCTTACCTAAGCCTAACAACGCTAAACATGTAGTCACCTCTGACTACTAGCCTTCTCTTTTTCTTATATACCTCAGGTGGCTTACCTGATGGATTAAGTCCTTCTTTACAGGGGAAGATGTATCCAATTAACCGTATACCAATGTGAATACCGATCTACCGACCTCTCAGGCAACAATACTTTTTCATGTGACATACTTTGACTTCCTTCGCAACTAATTGATGGGAAAGCGGGGAACCTCCCGAAAGACCCCGGCAAAGCCGCAACATCTCTCTACCCAGGGTGCCATCCTTCATTATCTCTCGCCCTCCTCATCACAGCCTGAATCCTCTTCAACCCCATCTGCCATCAGACAACTCCTTTCCATGGCATCACCAATCTCTACTGTAACCCCCACTCTCCCACTTGGAGATTTCAGAGAAATACTCCGCGGCCTGGACTCTTTGCCGACCAAAAAGGATATCCAGGACCTGGAATCACGACTACTAGAGACTTTACAAAGTCAAATGGTCGCTCTTCGCGCTGACCTTACCAAGACCAACTCCAGAGTTACCCAAGTAGAGTCCGTTCAGGAGGAGCAAACGGAAAGCATTTCCAACCTTAATCAAGTGCTCCAAGAACAGGCAGATGCTATTCAAAGCCTGCAGAGACGAATGGAAGACCTGGTCAATAGGGGGCAACGTAATAACTTACGAGTTCGGGGTATCCCAGAGGACATACCTGCACAAGGCCTAGAGGATGACCTCACTAGGCTCTTCAACACTGTACTGGACTCCTCTCCAGACAATGCAATTCTTTTCGACCGAGCTCACCGTGCCTTAAAGCCCAGGAGTGCAGTGCAAGACCGCCCTCGGGATGTCATTTGTAGATTACATTACTTCAAAGTAAAAGAACAGATACTATAAAAAGCCAGCAGCTTCAAAGACCTGGAATTTGATGGCCACCCTGTCCAGATTTTCCAGGATCTATCCTGGAGTACACTCCAACAAAGACGCCATCTTCATCCATTGACAGATGCCATGAGAGAGAGAAACATCCGCTACTGTTGGGGCTTCCCGTTTTCCATTCAAGCCAGCCATGAAGGCAAATCAGCATCACTCCATTCACTGGACGGGACCCACACCTTTTGCGAGACACTCGGTCTCCCACCTATAACTCTTCCATAATGGGAACGGTTCTCTAGGGCCCTGGTACCTAGCCCTGCCTCTACTTCGGCAGAGAGGCTCCCGTCCAGAAGACACAAATGGAAATCCCGCCCTGCTTCCAGAGTGGAAGAAACCAACGCATCCTGAAATGTGAAACGTACTCTCCCAACACACACCTGGACTGAGTACACTTAAGTATTATGGGCCTCATTCAGAGGCTGAAAATAAGAACTTTACACCTGGGCAAAACCATGTTGATTTCAGGAGGAGTCAAGTTAATTTTATTCTATGCATGCAGGGAGAATGCTTTGCTTTTATTTATTGCACTACCTGATCAGCTTCACTTTTAAACTGCTAATTAGACTTGAGCTGGGAAACATCACCTTTTAACTATAATACTGTTGCAAAAAATGAAATTTGACTCCCCTGAAATCAACATGGTTTAGCCCAGGTGTAACTTTAAGTTCTTATTTTCAATCTCTGAATCAGGGCCTATGTCACAATTTTCTCCTTTCTGCATTGTACTGCAATTTTGAGCATTACGATTAGGCCCAACTAATTGTTTGCTATTCTTAGATGTAATACCATACTGTTCTGTATTTCTCATAGTTCAATAGTTCCCTGTTATCAATAATAACTTGGTAAGATCTTAGGCTTACTATGAGCCTTATCCTTTCCTCTCTGTTTATGATACAGTTTATTTGGTCATTAGTACCCCTGCTAGCTGTTAAAACCCAGCCCATGGTTCTTGTTTTGCCTACCATGGCTCATACAGCTTATATACACCCAAGGCACCTCTGCGATAGCCGTGCCTGCCTCGCACCTCACACTGCTCCCCCCCCAACTTTCCCAACTTCCCTCACACACAAACAATCACACAACTCATTTACTCCCCTTAACCTAAAGCTTCCCCAGGCTATTCCAAAATCCTCCAACCAAGGACCAGGTTTATTTCTACCCTTAACACTATCACAGGTTCCTAAACCATCCGATCCATGCGCTTTCTGTCACATGCCCCCATGATGGCCACCCACAAAAGACAAATACACCTTCTTTCACTTAACATGAAAGGTTTAAATACCCCTGAAAAACGCTCACACCTCTTCCGCTCTCTCCGTCACGATAGAGTTGATATCGCCTTTGTCCAAGAGACACATTTTAAAGCTGTCTCACATCCTTCTCTTCAATGTAAGAACTTCCCTATGGTTTTCTACAACAACTATTCCGCAAGCAAATCTAAAGGCGTCACCATACTCATAGCCAAACATATCCCCTTCACATCCTCTGAATGCCTCATGTTAGGGGATGGTAGAGGTATCCTTGTCAAGGGAGACCTTTTTGGACAAACGTTGACCCTTGTCAATCTTTACTTTCCCAACCAAGGCCAACCGTGCTTCTTGGCGGAAACGCTGGAACAGATCGACAACCATAAGGAAGGTGCGCTGATTGTGGGAGGGGAATTGAATTGGACATTGGACCCATGTCTGGACTCCTCGTCGGGCTCACCTAGATCCTCTCTCCAGGAAGCTAGAAGGGTGAGACGGGTTCTTCACGAGCACCAGCTGGTTGAACCCTGGCGCATAGCACACCCCCGAGAGAGGGATTATACCTTTTATTCTTACCCTGCCCAAACGTACTCCAAGCTAGACTACTTCGTTGTAGACCATAATTCCCTCCCTCTGGTTTCTTCGTCCACTATTGGGTCGATCACCTGGTCCAACCATGCCCCTATATATCTCTCCCTAATCCTCCCACATCCCCAGCCCAAAGAATGGATGTGGAGGCTTAACGACCTCCTCCTTCAAGATCTCTACTGTAAAACACAACTAGAACAAGCCCTAACCGATTATGTATCCTTCAACGACACACCTGAAGTTTCCAGATTGACATTGTGGGAAGCTCATAAATGTGTCCTTAGAGGTAAAGCCATACAACTTGCAGCTTATCTCAAAAAACAAAAAGATACTCAAGGAATAAATCTACTCCAAAAGATTAGCACTCTCGAGGCCACACACAAAAACTCCCTTGACCCTCTTGTCTTTGAAGAGCTTGCAGAGGCTAGACTCTCGTTAACTCAAGTACTTAACGACAAACATAAATGGAAACTCCACAAGTGTAAAAGCCGTTATTTCCTCAGTGGCAATCATGAGAAAAATGCTAGCATGCACAGTGAGCACCCAGAGGGCTCAAACATACATACATAAATTGAAAACAAATAAGGGTTGCATAGTCCACCAAACATCAGACATAGCCAAAGCTTTCGAAGCCTATTACACAGCTCTCTATAGTATTACCCCTCCCCTCTCGGCAGAGGACCTAACAGCTAAACGTAGTTCGATCCATTCTTACCTGCAGAGCTCGAATTTCCCTTCCTTTCTGAATCCCCATTCACCACGCTTGAACTGGAATTTGCCCTTAAAACCTCCCCATCCGGGAAGAGCCCTGGCCCTGACAGACTCCCAATCTCTTACTATAAAACTTTCAAAGATAAGCTTATACCCCTCCTCCTCCCTGTGTTAAACGATATCTGTTATATAAACAGTCTCTCCCCTCAATCCTTAATGGCACACATATCGGTGATCCCCAAAGATGGTAAAGATCCCTCCATGTGCTCCAGTTATAGGCCAATCTCTCTGCTCAATGTCGACCTCAAATTATTTGCAAAACTTATAGCAAATAGACTTAACCGCCATCTCCCTACTCTTATCCATGACGACCAAGTTGGTTTTGTCATAGGACGGGAGGCCCGTGATAACACCACCAAAGCCATTAATCTAATCCACCACATATCAGAGCACAGCCTTCCGACTGTGCTCCTGTCCACTGACGCCGAAAAGGCATTCGACAAAGTAGATTGGCTGTTCATGGAGGGACTCTTAACGCATATTGGTCTCAGCCCAAACTGTCTCCACAAGGTTAAAGCCCTTTACTCCTGTCCCTCGGCAAGAGTCAAAATCAACAGCAGCTTATCCAACACCTTTCAAATGGAACCCGTCAGGGCTGCCCCCTCTCCCCCCTAATTTTTGCGCTCTGCATAGAAGCTATTGCCAGATCCATTAGACTCCGATCAGACATTACCGGCATACAACTCCGTAGCAGGGAATACAAAATGGCTCTTTTCGCGGACGATGTTCTGTTTTTCCTTACTAACCCGGTAACCTCCCTTCCCCCCCTACTCCAGGAATTTGCTACATTCGGACGCCTTGCCAACTTCAAAATTAATTATGATAAGTCCGTCGCTATGCCTCTGCAGGTCTCTCAAACCATTAGCAGGTCTACAATCTTCCTTCCATTTTAATTGGACTCAATCAGGAATACGATACTTGGGAGTGACCTTGGGGGTGATTCAGAGATGCGATTGCGAAAAGGTCGCAAATATACGCAACTAAATTCAGATCTTAGCAGGTTACAGCCCACTGCATAAACAGTCACTCCCCTTGCAAACAGCGGCGGATCTTAAAGTTAGACCACCATTGACTAACCCTAACTCTGCGCTGTCATTTGAGATCTTAAGGGAAGTAGTAGCGGTTATTTGAGATCCTAAGTGTCTGCCCGCGCCCACTTTCCCTCATCTCAATGCCTCCCCCCGCCCATATCTATGCAAATCCTTCAGATCTTAAACTTTCGCAGCACTTAAGATCTTAAGTGCTTGCGATCGATTCACAGGTCCGCGCTTAGCGAATTTAAGATCCTAACCTCTACGTAGACAGCGTTGCACTATTACTACGCATGCGCATTGATGCGAATTTTCTAAGATCCTAAATATACGCGCTTAAGTTGTGAAAAAATTGCATCTCTGAATCAGCCCCCTTATCTCCAAATATCAACAACCTGTACTCTGCAAACTTTCCTCCCCTACTGGCCCGCACCAAAGCCGACTTAGAACGATGGAACCCAAAATGGTTCTGCTGGCTTGGAAGAATTAATATTATCAAGATGAACATCCTTCCAAAATACCTTTACCTTTTATAAACCCTCCCTATTCGCCTTCCCCACACACTCTTCATTACCTTTCAAAACCTTTGTCGGCACTTCATCTGGCAAGGTAAATGACCGAGATGCTGGCTCCAGAGACGTAGGTCAGATGTCTCTTCCGTGAACTCTCCACTCACCCCGTTTATCCATAACCCAGACTTTCCCCCTAGATTTACCCCTCATTCACTTTCAGCCTGGGAAAAGGATGGACTTCTCCGGATGAACCAGCTAGTGTAGGGGTGCGCCTTCATGACCTTTAATAATCTGCAGCAAAAATACAGACTCGGGAGTAGAGAACATTGGGCATACCTCCAACTCAGGTACTTTTTTGGCTCCTCTCCCACAGTCGTGCACTACCTACGACCAAAAACTATGTTTGAAGAACTATGTTCGGCCTACTCCCCACCCGAATATGTTATCTCCCAGCTCTACCATCTCCTAACGAATACATCCCTGCCTCCCCCTTCTTATACTGAAGCCTGGACAAGAGACCTCCAGACCCCACTGTCTGACGACGACTGGGATAGAATTTTCCAAGCCACACATGCGGGATCTCTGAGCTTAAATGTAATTGAAACCCAATATAAAATCCTCTAGATGGTACATGGTCCCTCATCGACTCCACAACATTTCCACTTCCCTTCCCTCCCAATGCTGGCACTGCACAAATGCGACGGGAACATTCCTACATATCTGGTGGGCCTGCCCAAAACTTAAGCCTTTTTGGCAAACAGTTTTTAACATCACCCGAAAAATCTCGGGAGTGGGAATTCCTCTGACCCCTGAATACTGGCTTCTGTCTCTTCCCCCTTTCTTGCTCACAACATACAAGAAATCCCTTTTCTCCCGCCTCACCACCGCTGCCAGAGCTACCATCCCAACCCACTGGAAATCCCTCATGCCCCCTACAATAAAAGAGTGGTTTCGGCGGATAGACCATTATATGATTATGGAAGACATAATTTCCTCAGCTGAAGATAAAAACGAAGACTTTAGGACCACATGGTTTTACTGGTTAGATTATAAAGAAAGCCCTGAATATCGATCCCATTGTCAAACTAGCCCTCCTTCCTCATTGTCGCAATAGATCGGATAGACCTGACTTACCCTTAGTCAATATAGATATCATCAGCATCACAACCTGAACCAACCCATTACCAAGCCCGGATAACCCCCCCCCCCCTACCACC
>WWET01005909.1:0-11388 GCA_011038615.1 Limnodynastes dumerilii
CTAAAACAAAGGATAAATTAAAACAAAGGATAAAGTGTGAAATTAAAACAAAGAATAAAGGGTTAAACTAAAACAAAGGATAAAGGTGAAACTAAACTAAAACAAAGGATAAACTAAAAGGATAAAGGGTGAAACTAATCTAAAAGAAAGAATAAAAGGTGAAACTAAAACATATACATATAGGGTCTGCTACAGACCTACAATGTAGCGCTGAGCATATTAACACTCAGCGTTACATCATGGGACTCCCTCTGACACTCCCTAGGCTACCCTAACCAGCCAGAGACCCAGGCCTCCTCTCTGTCTTGCCAAGGACACTAGTCTGAATCAAACCTCTGCATCGCCGTCCTTACGGTCCACGGCACTGTTTGTGATGATGTCACGACATGCTACACTAACTACAACATAATAACGCTGGAGAACACCCCCTCCAGCGTTACTACTCTGATGCTACGGATGCCCGATCCACGATTGGGCATTGCCATAGCTACGCCAGCCAACATTTGCCCTGCGTACATGCAGATTGGCTTTTCAGCCGATCTTACTCCTGCCATAGTTACCTCGGCGGGTGTAGGTCTGGATCAGCCCCATAGTGACTGTGCAGATGCTACAAAAATCTAAATGATAGTGAATAAAATACAAAATGAAACGTTGATGCATATACTTCTTTATAGTGGATGAAGGGAAAAAGTGCAAATAAGCAATATAAAATAAATATATAAAACCAATGACAAGTAATTAATAGAACAATCAACGTAGTGGGTCTTCTGATAACGGAGGGAGTGGGGCTCCACAGGTCCTCTATGTGCGCATAAAAGTCTAATAAACATTGGCAAAATTAGCTATGCGCAGCAAATAATACTCTGTTGCTTACTCATTACACATGTAGATCTTTAACAATGTTTATTAATCAATGCAACCTTACCCATATGTCTCCATGCTAGTATTAATTACTTTCTACAGCTGTGATGGCTTTTGTATTATGAGGCTTGGAGTGAGGGGTTATATAGGGGTATGTCATACCGTCACTTTCCCACCCCTGATTTAATTGGAAAGCTAGAAATCTCCATTTGCTTCTAATATTTCTATATTTTCATAGCACCGCTTGTATATGTCCATACCACTACTTCTAAATGTTCATACTGCTACTTCTAAATGTTAATTTCTTCCACTGATTATGAGTCTAAAAATAACAATGTATTTATGCATATTATCTTCTCAGTTTTATATATGCCTTTATGTTATCTCCATAATCCCATCAGTAATATGAGGTGTGTCACAATTCGCGGCAAACGCCGCGCTACTTACCATGTCAGGAGGCTTCTGACTCCTGTGTCGCTCCGGTCCCACTGTCCTCAGTCTGGGGTCCACAGGGCTTCTGTCAACCAATCTCCAGCTGCATCCTTGCCTCTCCTGGGCGCCACCATCTTGGATTCTACACATGACTCCCCTCGGTCAATCCGGAAACAGGCCAGGGGAGCACGTGACGCGGTGGGCCAATCAGCATGAAGAGCGGGGTATTTAAACCCCAGGCACTGATCCTTCAGTGCCAGAACTTCGTGTCACTAGGAGCCTGGTTCCTGTGTCTCTGCATTCACCTGAGTATCTGCATCAACCTGAATCTCACTCCAACCTGCCTGAATCTCACTCCAACCTGCCTGAATCTCACTCCAACCTGCCTGTTCCTCTGTTAACCTCTGCAGTCCCACCTGCTTCAATTCAATTAAGCTGCTTCTACTGTAACGATTAACCCCTGCAGTTCCACCTGCTTCAACTCCATTTACCTTGCAGTCTCTACTGCTTCAACTCTGAAGATTAACCCCTGCAGTTCCACCTGCTTCAACTCAATTGTCCTTACTGCTTCAAGTCTGAGTCCCTACTAAGAATCTTCAATCAAATCAAGTCTTCAAGTCTATTCCACAGTCTAAGTCCCTACTCACATCCTCAAGTTACGTCAAGTCCTGATTCTGACTCCGAGTCCCTGCTCCAGAGACCACCTGTCCTGAACAGGTACTTATGCACTCTCGCTTCCTCAAACCATCTAGCTTCATATTTGCTGCATCTCCTCGCCGTCCCGCACCTAGTTCTGACCTGCCCAAGAACGTGATACTAAGTTCTGGCCAAATGGATCGGGATGGACAGAATCCTCAGGAGGGTCCTTCTGGATTCACTCTTCAGGATCGTATTCAGATGCAAGAAGCTCAAATGACCCAAGTCATAACCTGACTTCAACAAATGACCAACCAGATGGGAGCATTTCAACAAGTAATGTTGGCACAAAGCCAAGCACCGGCTCCAGCTCCTGCTCCAGTATCTGGTGGTTCCAGGATACCATTGTCAACTCCGGCTAAATTTCCTGGGGATCCTGCTCTGTGCCGCGGGTTCCTGAATCAATGTAAACTGCTCTTTGAACTACAGCCAGACAGTTTTCCGACTAAGTGAGCGAAGATTGCCTACATCATCTCCATTCTATCCGGAAGAGCTCTGTCCGCACCTTGTCTTCCGAGCTCGCCTGAAATGAGGAGGCCCTAATGTCCATATACCAAGTGGGTCTTTCAGATCGGATTCAGGATGGCTTATTGTCCTGTGTCACACCCACCACTCTGGACTCTCTGATTTCCACCTTACCTCTGAGTACCCAGGGTGTTCCATATTTCTCTCCTTAAACCCTTGGTCATCAATAAATTCTATTCTCCCATCAAGAAACCTTCCAAAGTTGTCAGTGCTGCGGAAGATGAATTTGAGATAAAGGAAATTGTGGATGCCCAGATTCGTTATAGTCACCTTCAGTACCTTGTGGATTGGAAGGGTTTCGGCCCAGAAGAACGTGCTTGGATTCGAGCATCTGATGTCAAGGCGCCCAGACTCATTCGAAGGTTCTTCGCTAAGTTTCCTTCCAAGGCTCAGCTAAGGTGTCCAGTGGCCACCCCTGTGGGAGGGGGTAATGTCACAATTCTCAGAAAACACCGTGCTACTTACCATGTCAGGAGGCTTCTGACTCCTGTGTCGCTCCGGTCCCGCTGACCTCAGTCTGGGGTCCACGGGACTTCTGTCAACCAATCTCCAGCGGCATCCTTGCCTCTCCTGGGTGCCGCCATCTTGGATTCTACACATGACTCCCCTCGGCCAATCCAGAAGCAGGCCAGGGGAGCAAGTGACGCGGTGGACCAATCAGCATGAAGAGTATTTAAACCCCAGGCACTAATCCTTCGGTGTCAGAACTTTGTGTCACTAGGAGCCTGGTTCCTGAGTCTCTGCGTTCACCTGAGTATCTGCATCAACCTGAATCTCAGTACAACCTGCCTGTTCCTCTGTTAACCTCTGCAGTCCCACCTGCTTCAATTCAATTAAGCTGCTTCTACTCTGACGATTAACCCCTGCAGTTCCACCTGCTTCAACTCCATTTACCTTGCAGTCTCTACTGCTTCAACTCTGAAGATTAACCCCTGCAGTTCCACCTGCTTCCATTTGCCTTGCAGTGCCGAAGACATCACCGAGGCCGAAGACATCACCGAGGCCGAAGACATCACCGAGGCCGAAGACATCACCGAGGCCGAAGACATCACCGAGGCCGAAGACATCACCGAGGCCGAAGACATCACCGAGGCCGAAGACATCACCGAGGCCGAAGACATCACCGAGGCCGAAGACATCACCGAGGCCGAAGACATCACCGAGGCCGAAGACATCACCGAGGCCGAAGACATCACCGAGGCCGAAGACATCACCGAGGCCGAAGACATCACCGAGGCCGAAGACATCACCGAGGCCGAAGACATCACCGAGGCCGAAGACATCACCGAGGCCGAAGACATCACCGAGGCCGAAGACATCACCGAGGCCGAAGACATCACCGAGGCCGAAGACATCACCGAGGCCGAAGACATCACCGAGGCCGAAGACATCACCGAGGCCGAAGACATCACCGAGGCCGAAGACATCACCGAGGCCGAAGACATCACCGAGGCCGAAGACATCACCGAGGCCGAAGACATCACCGAGGCCGAAGACATCACCGAGGCCGAAGACATCACCGAGGCCGAAGACATCACCGAGGCCGAAGACATCACCGAGGCCGAAGACATCACCGAGGCCGAAGACATCACCGAGGCCGAAGACATCACCGAGGCCGAAGACATCACCGAGGCCGAAGACATCACCGAGGCCGAAGACATCACCGAGGCCGAAGACATCACCGAGGCCGAAGACATCACCGAGGCCGAAGACATCACCGAGGCCGAAGACATCACCGAGGCCGAAGACATCACCGAGGCCGAAGACATCACCGAGGCCGAAGACATCACCGAGGCCGAAGACATCACCGAGGCCGAAGACATCACCGAGGCCGAAGACATCACCGAGGCCGAAGACATCACCGAGGCCGAAGACATCACCGAGGCCGAAGACATCACCGAGGCCGAAGACATCACCGAGGCCGAAGACATCACCGAGGCCGAAGACATCACCGAGGCCGAAGACATCACCGAGGCCGAAGACATCACCGAGGCCGAAGACATCACCGAGGCCGAAGACATCACCGAGGCCGAAGACATCACCGAGGCCGAAGACATCACCGAGGCCGAAGACATCACCGAGGCCGAAGACATCACCGAGGCCGAAGACATCACCGAGGCCGAAGACATCACCGAGGCCGAAGACATCACCGAGGCCGAAGACATCACCGAGGCCGAAGACATCACCGAGGCCGAAGACATCACCGAGGCCGAAGACATCACCGAGGCCGAAGACATCACCGAGGCCGAAGACATCACCGAGGCCGAAGACATCACCGAGGCCGAAGACATCACCGAGGCCGAAGACATCACCGAGGCCGAAGACATCACCGAGGCCGAAGACATCACCGAGGCCGAAGACATCACCGAGGCCGAAGACATCACCGAGGCCGAAGACATCACCGAGGCCGAAGACATCACCGAGGCCGAAGACATCACCGAGGCCGAAGACATCACCGAGGCCGAAGACATCACCGAGGCCGAAGACATCACCGAGGCCGAAGACATCACCGAGGCCGAAGACATCACCGAGGCCGAAGACATCACCGAGGCCGAAGACATCACCGAGGCCGAAGACATCACCGAGGCCGAAGACATCACAGAGGTTGAGGATTTCACTGAGGTTGAAGATTTCACTGAGACAACAAACTGTGAAATTCAACAAAATGTTGCTGTTGATGTATACTGAAAGATCCAGCATTGTGGCCAGATATGCTGAAGGGAAAAGACAGAGAAAATATTGCACTCAATGGCTTAAACAGTGAAGAAGAATTAAAAGAAATGATTAAACATTTGCCCAAGGATTGTGACGGTCGTTTCTTTTCTGATTCGATGATATATTCTAGATTGTCTAGTGGGCGTGAAAATGGTATAAGGGATTGGCTTAGATGGAGCAATGCAAAACAAGCATTTTATTGCATGACTTGCCTTGCATTTACTGTGGACCATGGCAAATCTTCCAGTCTTCTGTGCAGGAAAGAAGGATTTAGCCCGTCAAAGATCAGTTGGCGTAAATTGTACACCAGGCTGCCAGAACATGAAAAGAGCATACTTCACAGTGATAATTATGTCTGCTATAAAACACTGCAGAGGTCTCTTACCGGACATGGAGTGGATTGTACCATTCAAAAAATCTAGACAGGCAATCCAAATAGTTTGCTGCTATAGTGAAAAGACTACTGCATGTGACTTTGTTTTTGGCATCCAGAAATTTGGCATTTAGAGGCAGTTCTCAGCAGATTGGAGACCAAAATAATGGCAATTTTCTGGGTATATTGGAAGTCTTAGCCTCTTATGATTCACTTCTGGAAGAGCACTTAGAGATTGTGAAGAAGAGTCAGCAAACAGGTAATAAACTGCATGCACATTATTTATCATGGGCCACACAGAATGAATTCATCTTTTTATGTAAAAACCGTCTTCAGAACTCCATAAAAAAAAAGAGAGAGAGAGCAATCTATTTTTCAGTGATATGTGATGCAACACCAGATGTTTCACATACAGAACAGAATGTTCTTATGATTTGTTATGTTGTCAAAGATTTAGTGACAGAAAAGTGGGGCATTCAAGAGAGGTTTGTTGAATTTTTCTTCTTCAACAAAATAGGAGAAGAGATTGCTGAAATGCTATTATCCAGACTAACTAAGCATGGTATCAATATTATGGACTGCAGAGGTCAATGGTATGATAATGGTGTAAATATGTCTGGAAAAATCAAAGGAGTACATGCCCGTATAGAGGAGAAGAATTCTGCTGCTATATTTTGCCCTTGTGCTGCCCATTCCTTAAATCTTGTGGGGGTTCATGCAGCATCATGTTGTCCAGATGTGTTGACATTTTTTGGCTGTGTAAATCGACTTTATGTCATATTTAGTTCATGCCCTGAAAGATGGCATATTTTCAGGTATTATTCAGGCATTGAAGAAAATGATTGCATCAAGAAAACTTTCCAGCAAAGCTCATTCTGAGGCAGAGACTACTTCTTGTCTTTCAAATCCATACAGCTCTCAACATTCTGGATCCTGCAGAGTTTTGAAGAAAGTCAAGAGCCATTTCATTGGATATTGGAGGAGCAAACATCAAGGCTCTCTTGGCAGAAATGCAGTCACTAAGGGATAAGTGGCCTGCTTTACTTTCAGAGGCAAAGCTTGTTGCTGACAGTATGAAGACAAAGAAGGTGCTGAATCCACGTCAACGGAAGATTCAGAGCAAGCGCAGTGGGGACCTAGATGATGAAACATCTTTCAAGGTGAAAGTGTTACTTGTAGCACTTGATTCCATCATTTGAGAGTTGACTGAGCGGTTTGAATCAATGCAAAATATTTGCAATTTCTTCTCACCAATTTAAAAAATAACCACTATGGATGAAAAAGAATTGGTGACATCTACTCAAGCTCTGGTCTCCAAATATCCAACTGATCTCACACCAGATTTAGTGGGTGTAGGTGAAATTCAACATCTTCGAAAAGTATATGATGCTACAATTAGGCATTGTAGCCTCCAAATTGAAGGAATATTTGGAGAAGTTTGCATTGTTATTAGAATTTTCACCAGCCTTCCACTTTCAGTGGCAGAAGGTCAGAGAGCATTTAGCAAACTGGCATTGATTAAAAATGACCTCCACTCAACAATGAGTGAACAACGTTTGAATAACCTGGCACTTCTTTCAATTGAAAATAAAGTTGCACTACAACTGGATTTTAAAGATCTAATAGAAGATTTTGCATCCAGTTAAGTAAGAAGGTGGTAAACTCGTCGCTCTTAGATAAATGTTAAATTTGTAACCACTAACCACTTTTTTGCAAGATACAAAATAAGCTCCCATGTGGGCTATACATAGAGTAGCATCTTGAAAGTGAGAGAAACTTTCATGTTTGGATGTGCTATTTATTTTGAGTGTAATTTATATTTTATAGTTCTGGTAGGTTATTACTTAGGTTAGATGTTTTTGGCCAAAATATTAAACTAAAGGACTCTTGGTTATATAATCAGCATCCTGCTGTAAGGAACTGATAATGAATTGACCAATTTTTTTGGCATATTTAGTTAAAACTCAGTTGTTTAAAGGGGTTAATTTAATGAGGGTGGTTAGGGACCTGCCTAAAGAGTCTTCCTTGATGTGGTGGCAGGATTGATATATTTTGGCCAAAAATATTCGGGGGAGGGGCTGCATATTTTGTCAGTCCCGGGCCCCACAATTTCTGATGGCGTCCCTGTGTGATTTCTGTAGGGTACAAGCAAAATCTGAGAGTCTGATGCTCAGTAAGATGTTATATAAATGCTTTAGTATGGAGAGGAGAAATCCAAGGCTATCCAATATTGGAGATATATACTGATGAAATGTAGGTGCCTGCTATATGGAGCTGGATGATCAGGATAAGCACAACACCTGGCTAATATCCCACACTTGGGAGCCAGCAAGCAGCCTGCCGAATGGAACAGGGAACAGGGATGAATGGCAAACAAATCTCCAAGAGAGCTGTAGGATTATACCGCTGACAATTTGGACAGAAAGAGAATGTAATCTCACTTACCGGGCGTCCCCGGAGCTGAAATCTCTATGCAGCAATTGCAATAGGCGGGGGGTGTTTTTAACCCGCAAGTAAAGTGGTGAGCAATAGCTCCGTCTCCAAAGAGCAATCATGAAATATAGTCAACATAAATTAAAAGGTATTTTTATGAGTTTATATTGGCTGCTTCATGTAATAAGTGGTGCTGTACTTTGTAGTGCTATGAGTTGCATAGAAACATAGTTGCAAATTGTAAAGCCCAGCGCTTAACTGCATTTTACATATGAAGAGTATTCAGTCTGTAATTACAGTGTAGTTTATTAATGTTTTTAATTATATTTTTATAGTATTCTACTTTTATTTTTACAAGTAAATTGTATTTTGTTTGTACTTCTTTGGCATCCGATCCCTCTTATAACAAAGCAATGAAGTAATTTGAAATGGCTAACTAGCTCCGTTGGTTAAACATTGTAAGGATGGGATTGGCTGGTTGCTCAAAGCTGGGACTATATCTTTTGGAGTGTGCCGGATAGAAGGACACACCTCCTGAGGAAGTTGCTGAGTGCAACGAAACGCGTAGAGGCGGGACTGGGCTTCCACGGCGTGCAGTGAAAGAAACACGTGGCTCCGGTACACAACTCAGGAGAGATCCGGATGACATTACCCCGGGGGGGCGGGGGTTAACACGCGGTATTCTTAGCTCTCAAGATATGACAGCAATATCAGTTACGCTTCTAATTGTGCCTTCTTAGAAAAGATTTTAAGTTGCTTATTTTGTGCTTTCTAAAAATAAAAAAAATGATTGCACCAAGAGGCACCCCTCTTCATTTTCATACATATATATAAAAGAGTATAATGGTGCACATGCAAACAGCAGAGTATCCACACAGCTCAAAAAGGGTGCTTCTGCAAAAATGTATAAATATATAAATTGTGTCAAACAGAGGTAGCACTTGGTTTATGAGAGCCTGTATGTACATATGTAAATATCATTAATAGAGGCATCCAACGAAAGAGAGCTAAGGGGCAGCATTTTTATAGTGGAGATGATGTCAGAAACAGTAGAGGACCAATGTCAGTAGAGTAGAGGGTTCCTAATTAGGAGGGGATCTATCTGCGGTCATTCTATCCTGTACATGCCCAATTCCGCTGGATCTTGGTAGCTAAGCAGAGATAGGCACGGTTAGTACCGGGTTGGGAGACCCCCAGGGAATACCATGTACTGCAGAATAGCCCCCGACCCGGAAGGTACTTTGAGAATATGTGTTAATGTGTTAAAATTCTACACTTTTTTCTCCATAATGCTTGGCTGTGTTTATACTATATTTTAAACTCCACACTTAAACTCCACGGCATTAATAGGATAATTTTTGTAATATTAGATCCACCAGCCACTTGGTGGCTTTTTTAATTATCATGTCCACCGGTCCTTAATTAGGGTATATTCACATTTTACACCATTTTTATAATTAATCGCCCTTTTATTCACTCACACATTTTTTTGTATTCATAGAATAATGCACTCCCTTCATCACTTTACAATTTATGTCTTTTTAAATAATTACACAGTTTTGTAGTCCCACATTAATATGGGATAAATTGATATTATATATGTTAAATTGATTTTCACCATGTTTGGAAAATATTCATATTTTTACCTACTTTATTGTTACCCATGTCTCTCTGATAGTGGGTTTTCCGATAATATGTCACTAGGTTATATATGATTATAGCACACCACCTTTTAGGTACATTTATGATCCAGCAAGGGTTAACCCGTAAGGACGGCACGGAAGTCCTCTGTTTTTCAATGATGTGAAATCATTCCAGTTCTTAATTTCTGTTTATCTATTGATGTTAATGTTTTGATTAATTGTTTGCACTGACCTAGTCGTTATGAAGCTGGTTACACATAAGGGCAAATGAAAATCAATTGCACATGTTTTCGGTGGACCGGAAGACAATATAAAAAGGTCTCCGATCCACTCACCCCCATGCCTTGAGAAAGAATCCTGGAGATTTGAAACGCGTCGGCGGGGGTGATTGGAGATTTGCGTCGGCAGGGGTGATTTAGCAGCAGCTGTGTGAGGTCTGAGCGCATCCGTCAGTATCTGTGACTGTGTTATCCCGGGTATATCATCTATACAGTCCGGACCTGCTTTCATACCACCTAGGTACGCGTCCCCACTCCTGCTATTTATCTGCATTTTTATCTATATTTACCACCCGTTATTTGTATGCCCTTTGTTTTTATTGTTTGTTACATTTTTAATTAATTAATAAATTGTATACTTACCCCACGCTCCTTTTCTGTTTATCTGTACCCCATTGGGGGGAGGTTGGGGTTGATCCCCCCTCCTCGTAGATATTCGTTATTACCAAGGAGTTTGAGGTGTTGAAGTGAACCATATCCTACACTATTTCAACATTTAAAGAAAGAGAAGATATAAGAACAGAATATCGTCCTATATAGAAGAGAGAGATTTGTTGCAATTGGAAGGAGCGATTACATGACTTTCTGAAAATTATCCAGACACAGGCACCCTGAGAGACTTTTTATGTACATTGATTCATTTATTCCTTATACAACTGGAGGAAGCAAGATTGTGTCTGTCTGAAAATCGTCCGAGCACATGCACTTTGAGAGACTTTCTATATATATATATTTATTTATTTATTTATTTAATTGCTTGAATATTGACATTCTGTTCTCATCCTACCGCACTGCCATCTAGTGGCCAAAGTGCTATTTTGACCTGTTCTTTTGAGATATAATAGGATTTGCAAGAGTATCAATACCTGCCTATCCTGTTATTACTCTATTTTTTACTGTATTATTTGTGATCATTTGTTAGGGTTTTATCTGGTGACAGTGTATCCTCTCCCCCTGGTTTTATATATAATTTTATATATATTTTTATATACATTTTTAGCTTTTTATATATTTAGATTTTGCATTTTTATTTATTTATTATCCCAGCGCCTTACCACTATTACTTGTACTTTGTTTATTCTTGTAGGGCTTTGTGGTACCCTCAGTGGTTTAAGGCTGCTCTCTATTATAAGTCCACGCGCCTTCTCCCCCCCCTTTTCCTCTTTGTATGCATTTTTGTTTTGTTTGATAAATAAATTTGGACGTTTTATGAGAGGTGTTGAAGATTTTTTCCAAGATCAGACTCCCACGCCAATTGTACTTTGGATTTAATATGTTCACAGGGTTGGATTAGTTGGAGATACCAGAAAGAAATACCTTTTTTTCCACCCGTGGACTTGAGTCTGGTGTATAAAGGCTCCGGAGGAGGTTGAAGTACGCCCCGGAATCTATAACATGAGTTGACCCAGTGATATAGTTGGATATATTGATA
>WWET01005909.1:43140-66854 GCA_011038615.1 Limnodynastes dumerilii
GCAATATCACCTATAAAGATATTAAATAGCACTGGTCCAAGTACAGAACCCTGGGGTACTCCACTGGTTACCTTACCATCCCCAGAAGAGATTCCATTTACTACAACCCTTTGTTGTCTATCCTGTAACCAAGATTGTATCCATGCAACTCTTGGTTGCAGCTGAAATGCCTAGTGGCCCCCGAGTCCATGTACCAGCAATCCTTCTTATGACTGTCTGCCACATTCACTGTCTGCCAGAGTATTTAGCTGTATGGATGGTAGTTCTGCAACAGTAAGAAACTCACAGTACAGCAGGGATGTGAATAGACAGCAGCTTGTCTGGTTTGCAGGTTCAGGCTGTATTCAAAGGGTTACTGTGATGGGAGGCTGTGACCTGCATCTGTGCAGTTCTGTGACTGACTCCAACAAGTACTAGGAAAGGAGTGAGGGAACTGGTCCCGCCCGGGCAGTGTAACAGACACACAGGAAGGTGATGTCATCTGACACCTCCTACTGCACAAGCTAACACTAGTGGCAAACACTAGAGCAGAGGAACAGTCGCAAGTATAGAGAAGGAGACAAGTCATAGAGCGCTCTCCTCTCCAACAATAGGACTTATTAGAGCCATAGATCCAGACTCCTGGTTTTCATTCAGATTCAATCAGATTCCACAAGCAAATGATTCATAGGGATCCACAATAGCTGGGTCTCTTTATCCAGACATGTGCAGTCACATAATAACCACTTCTGGCAGCAAGTGCATGGAAATTCCTGGAAGTTCAGAGGTCTGGATGTGTACACAGAAAGAGGAAACACCCATACTGTAAGCTTAATAAGAGAAAACGCCCACTTGTGACAATAGCCCTACCCCTCTGTCAGAATTATCAAAGTGGGTTGCAAAGTACTGTAATTGGTTAGTGTGGTTGCACGTGTATGGGAAGTGCAACATTTCTGCTACTGTCTGTCTGAAACACAGGAGAGTTGGGATAGAATAATAAGTTTGGATTTGGAACAAAATGCTCCAAACCATGTCAGTGTCACCTAAATGAAATAATTTGATTCAGAGCACCTAGAGCATGATCAAATTCTGTGTGATGGGCCTTCTGTGGAGCACTTCATACAAGGTTAATTAGAGTATTTTCCTTGTACATATCATTAGTTTAAAGTTAATTTAATAAATTTGTTTACATACAATAAGAATGTTATTTTCTTCCCACAGACAAAGTAAAGAATTTTCATTATTTTCTGGAGAATGCAAATTTACAACACACTACTGTTTCAAAAGTGACCCTAAGGGATGTTCTGGAGATTGGGTCAGAAAATCTGAATGACATTCAGCTTCAGAGCATAGCAGATATTCCATGGCACTTCCTGAGGAAGCTCATGGCCCTCAACAGAACAGCTCTGAACACTCAGATTGAAAAATCTTCATACAACTTGGAACCAAATGAAAATAAAAATGACTTAGATTTTTTCATGACTGAAATGGAAACTGATTCAACTTCTAATGTTAACCCTCTGGACATTGTATGTGCTGTTCTCCATTGCTCAGAAAGCTTTCTACAGCAAGAGATTTTATCCAAAATGTCCATGTGCCAGTTTTCTGTCCCATTACTGCTCCCAAGTGGTGATGGCCCAGAATGCACCTTCATGTTGTGGGCAATGAGGGATATTGTGAAGAGGTGGAGACCTCAGTCATTAGCTGATAGTAAAGGGTTCAAAGAGGAAAATGTTGTGAATATCAAGATGCCAATCTTCTCCTTTGTTAGAATGGGAAAAAACAAACTATCTAAATCCAAAATCCTGAATCAGGTTCTTAATCCACCTCAACAACATCACAACTTCTTCATACATGACAACATGGAGGGAGGAAACATAGAGAGGAAAATATCTGATGGACTTGTTGAAATATCCTGGTATTTTCCATGCGGAAACTCTGATGTTTTTCCTGAGCCCATTGGAGTCACCAACCTACGTGGAGACTTGGAGTCCAACTGGGAACAATTCATATTTCTGACACGAGTCTCATCAGCCGTGTTTATATTTATGGAGAGTATTTGTGAGAGAGAATTCAGAATGTTATCAACCTGCAGTAAGAGCGTCACAAAGTATTATTTCATTCTTACTCCAAGTCCTGGGAAAAAAGTAAACAGAGAGACTGCACAGTACATAAACAATCTAATACCAATGCTAAAAATGAACAAGACAAATGTTATTATAAAAGGCAGCTCTGCTAATGATGCAGAATTTGTGAAAAAAATACAAAACAACATTTATTGTCTTTTCAATGATTGTCAGAGGAGAAGTTTGATTAGTATTAAGGAAGAAATCAACGGTAACTATATCTGTGTAGATGAAAACACACTCACTTTTAAGAATGCAAAAGAGTTTGCCCAGAACATTACCTCTGTCATCAGAGATGTGGAAAATTACAAGAAAGAAACTCTGCCATTACAGGGAGATCTTTGGAAAGAATTGTCAAAAATAGAAAAAGAACTTTGCAGAATGACAAAACAAGGAGATAAAAATGCAGAAAAATATCAAAGTGAACTTAGACAGAAGAAAACAAATCTACACCGACAACAGAACCAAAAAAGTAGTTCTGAGGGCATAGAATTGTTTATTAATGCAATTACACATTTGTCTCAAGTAGAAAAACATTATTTTTTGAAATGGATGAAGTTTGAGCTGGATTTAATTGCAAGAAACAATATTTCTTCTTTGCAGTCTGAATACTTGGAAAAAAGTAGCAACAAATCAAATAATCCAGAGGAACTGAAGAAACTGGATCAGAAAATCTCAGACTGTTCTCTAGGAATTGAACATTTCCTACGTGAACTGGGACAGGTGTATGAGGCTGAATGTGCAGTGGTCAATGCAAAAATAATTGATGAATCCAAAAAGCAATTTAGTAATCTTCCAGGAATAGCTGCTGATCTTCTGCTGGATGGGTTTCCATTGGAGATTATTGATGGAGATGCCGCCAACATTCCTCTCCGGTGGATAACAGATGTCCTGACTGAGCTGGACACCAAGACAGGAGGACAGTGCAGACTGAGAGTCATAACTGTGCTGGGAGTGCAGAGTACGGGGAAATCCACTCTTCTAAACACCATGTTTGGTCTGCAGTTCCCTGTGGCCAGTGGACGATGTACACGAGGAGCCTTCATGACCTTTCTTAAAGTGAAAGAGACTTTCCAGGAGGAGCTGGGCTGTCACTTTATTCTGGTGATTGACACAGAAGGGTTGAAAGCTCCTGAGTTGGCTTCATTGGAGGACAGTTATGAACATGACAATGAGTTGGCAACACTAGTGGTCGGTTTGAGTGATATCACCATAGTCAACATGGCCAAGGAAAATACAGCAGAAATGAAAGATATTTTACAGATTGTGGTCCATGCATTTCTTAGGATGAAGGAAATTGGAAAGAAACCAAGCTGTCAGTTTGTACATCAGAACGTGAGCGATGTCTCCGCTCATCAAAACAACATGAGAGATCGAAAGAAACTTCTGGAACAGATTAATGAAGAGACAAACATTGCTGCCATGATGGAGAAGAAAGATGGAATTACAGCATTTAATGATGTGATGGATTATGATCCAGAGAAGCACAGTTGGTACATTCCTGGCCTGTGGCAGGGGGTCCCACCAATGGCTCCAGTAAATTTTGGTTATAGTGAAAATGTTTATGAACTAAAAAAATGTTTATTTGAATTCATAAAATCACAGAATTCTGAGGGAACACAACACAGCATCCCTCAGTTTATTGAATGGATAAGAAGTTTGTGGAACGCAGTTAAACATGAGAAATTTATCTTCAGTTTTCGGAACAGTCTGGTAGCTGCAGCTTATAATAAACTGGCTGCACAGTTCTCTCTGTGGGAATGGGAGTTTACCAAAAAGGTCCACAACTGTGTGAGCAGCACAGAAACGTGTATTAGGAATGAGTCTGCTGTCAGTCTCAATACACAGTTCTGTACAAAATATGAGAATCAACTGCAACAGACACTACATGAGGAAGAAAATAAACTGTCTGAACACCTGAAAACATACTTTGATAGTAAATCTGATAATGTTCATCTGATAGAACGATACAGAGAAGATTTTTTCATGAGTGTAAAATTCCTGAGAAAAGAACTAGAAAGGAACGCTCTCAGCAAGTTCAATGATGCGGTTTCTATTCAGAAAGGAAAATTCAAGATACAGAAAATTCAGGACACAGCTCAGAAGAAGATTGAAGAGGAAATTACTGATCTCCTGAGAAGCTGCAGAGAGAAGAACTGTGACCTGGGTGACATGGAAGTGATACAAGAATTTGAAAATATGTGGGGAAAAACCCTATCAGATTTACAGCTGGAGAAATTACCAGGACGTAACATCAGCGAAGCAATGCTCCATCAGCTGAAACGTGTGATGAAAGAAAAAGGGAGCAACATAAATGAAAGTCTCAATAAAGTGATGAGTTTAAATAAATATGAAAACAAAGAATTTTGTATGGTTAATACATACATTGATAAAACTTGGTTTAGCCTAATACGAAATAATTTATATGTTCACCCAGAATATATAGGAAAGGTAGAAGATCTTGCTACATCTCTAATAGAGATGTGTGATACATATGTCACTGAGAAAGTAAAATCCCCTGAAGATTACAGTGACACCTACTGCCAGGAATTACTTCGTATGATTAATGCTAAACTTGAGGATGGAAACCGTAAGAAGGTTCATTATTCCCCTATGTTTGAGCTAGAGATACAGCTTCTCATCTTTGGACGAGCATCAGTAAAATTTAAGAAGATGCATGATACATTTATCCAAGAAAATGACCCATTAATCTGCCTGGAAAAGCTGAAACCTCAGTATTCTCAATTGTTTGAGAGCATATTTCAGAAGAAAGATGAATGTCAGAGCAGAGCCAAAACATTCTGTGAGCGGTGTCTGAAACCAGCATTAGTGGAGTACGTTCTGAGACATCTTGGGCAGGAAATCATTGACCAGATATTAAACAGTTCTGATCAAGCAATATTTAGCAGCAGAAGTTATTTTCAGGTAGCTGTGCTGGAGAACCTGCTAATGGAAAACAAATTCCAAGACTATGTTGAATACATTAATTCATATGACAAATTTTTGAGAAGATGGATATATCGGTATATAGCTAACAAATACCAGACTACAGAAGCTCTCTGTGACTTCCAGAGAAAGATTTTGAGTGAGATTGTTGAAAAAATAAAAACACTCCTTGAAAGTGAAACATGTTTAAATAAAGCAGATGTTTCATCTCTGTTAGAGTGGTTTTGTGAACAATTCAAGGATGAATTAGTGCTTCCACAGGATGAGATGAAACTGATCACTTTCCATAATAAGGCAGATGTTAAACAGTTATCTGAAGATATTCTGTTTTATCTCCTCAACACTGAAAAAGAACAAATCCTATCAGAGCTGAAATCATCAGACATTGAGACTGTACTTTCCAAGGTCACAGTTAAACCTCAGGATGAGCTGTTGAAGAAGGTGATTGGATGTGGACATCGGTGTCCATTCTGTAAAGTCCCCTGTGAGAATGCAGGGGGTGATCACAAGGAGCATTCTGCAACTGTTCATCGACCCAGGGGATTGGGAAAGTACAGATGGTCAGAGGATAAGACATTGGTCACTGACATATGTTCCACAGCTGTTGTATCAAATGTTACATTTCGAAATTCAGACACAGAAGGAAATTACCACCCATACAAAGAGTATCGCACATTGTACCCAGATTGGCTCATCCAACCTGACTCTGACATCCAGTCCTCTGATTACTGGAAATACATTTATTTTAATTTTAATCAGAAATTTGCTGATAAATATAAAGCAAAACCAGCTGAATTACCAAGAGACTGGAAGAAAATAAGAAAAGAACAAGCTGTACAGAGTCTAAAGATTGCTTTTAATATGGAATGATAATAGTAAAGTCACATAGGTTCTAATATTCAAACAACAGGCCTAGGAATACCAGTGCTCATAGCAAAATTTCCAAGGCAGATTCATATTATCTGTTCCTACTATGAAGATCATGTTACTCTCCCTAAATCTCAGTGTATTACAAAACCCTTCTGCCAACTGCTCGACACCCTGGACTTCATTCATTAGTATTTGTTAGATCTCCATCTCTGTATGTCGTCAGGAAGCTTCACTTACTGTAGCGGATATAACATGACTACCTGTCCTGCCTTCCCTGGTGTTATTTTCCCTCTTTCAGGCAGCTGAGCTATGGCTCTAAGACTATAGGATTCTGTCTCTGTCTCTGTCTCTGCCTCTATAGACTATAAACCGAGCCTTGAATATCATAATAAGCCTTTAAAACACATTATTCATCCCTGCACTGACATATCTGGAGACGTAGCAGCAGTTAGCTTGTTGCTTTGTGCACGTCCACTATGTGTCATTATTTACTTCTCATCCAGATGCCCCATTTACTTGTGCATGTTCATTGAGTGTGCCAAACCCTCCACAACATGCAAGCACTGCACACAGGATGTGCCACCATTTCCACTCATACCTGGATCTCTGGATCGAGGCAATGTGTAAAAAAGTGGAACCCATATTACAGAATGCTGAACAAAAAATAAAATAAAAAAAAGATGCATAAAAATAATATAAATTCACTCAAATTATAAAAAAAAAATATCTTTATATGCTCTTCCAATATTGATTTGTTTGTTTATTGCCTTTTATTGATCTATTCAAATTCTTTACTAAAATTTAATAAAATAGTGTCTTTAACAATGTGCCAAATTATTTTCAATATAAAACAAGTTTATTAAATAGAAGTAAAGAAAAAGTACAATTTCATTGTTGCATTTCATAATTAAATGCCATGTTCTCAAAATATTATTATAATAATAACTGTTTAACATGTAATTGAAATAAATATTCTTTCATTAAAAACTCATTTTCTCTTTCTGTTGCATAAAACATACTGGAAGATTAACTTTTACCATTTACATGAACCCTGCTCCCAGTCTGTGACTAAGGCCCTGATGCTGAATTAAGGGCAGCAGCGTAAGATCGTCTTAAAAATGTTGCCCAGCGTGCCTAAGGCACGGGGGAGTGACGGGGGATGTCTGTTATGTTACGCTGAGCGTTAGACCGCTCAGTGTAACATCGTAGCTCTGGATCAGCCCCAATATGTATTATAGAGAAATTAGGGTGCAGCTCTGTTGTTTCAGAGATTGATGACTGATGAACAATGATTATCCCAAACATACATATAATTTATCCATAGATTGTAGAAGAAGCAGGGCCCCCCCACACACACACTCTGTTATTACACTATCATGTTTGTAGTTTTTATATAAAATTGTAACGTGCTGCATAATAAAATGGTGTTCTATAAACAATCTGTTGTACAAGTAGTAATAAATCAATTAGATTGCATAAGGATAATAATAATATATTAGACTTCTATAGTTGTTTAACTGTATATGTATTTTGCCAGTTTTATTGGATTGCATCCGCCTTATACACCATGAGAGACTTGCTGACAACTGCAAAACCCTCTTTTGGAAGAAAGGTCTCCGTACTATATATGGATTTGCTCTACTCTAAATATATCTTCAAACAGTATATATTGTTACTCCAAAGTGCTGTGTGTAATTGGGCCTGATCCAGACCTACGCTGCCCGGCATTAAGGCGCCAGCCAGCAGCGTAACATTGGCTTAAAAGCCAATCTGCGCATGCGCCAGGAAGATGTTGCCTGGCGTAGAGACAGAAACACCTAATCGTGGATTGGGCTTCCATAGCAGCAGCATAGTAACGATGGAGGGGGCGTTCCCCAGTGTTACTATGCTGCAGTTAGTGCAGGTAGGCGGGGGGAGGGAGGGTAATGAGGCTGAAGGGGGCGTTCCCCAGTGTTACCATGCTGCAGTTAGTGCAGGTAGGCGGGGGGAGGGAGGGGTAATTTCAGCAACCTATCTGATTATATAGAGTAAGGATTTGCAGAGTAAAAATAGCGCCCAAGGCTCATAGGGTAAATATCTTCTTCAACTTAAATCTCTTATAAACCGTCAATTATCAACAATTCATATAATTTATAGAGCAGATGTTCAGACCTTTCTTTCGAGTTCTTTTCTTTGAAGGTCTGCAGAAACAATGTCCTCAGGATCCAATTCTCCAATAGATTTTTCTCCTTTGGTCCGGACTCCTATGTTGATTTTTATGGGACTACTCTCCGTATATTCATCTTAAAAAAGAATATTGTATAATGGTGTAATACATTCAGAAACAGATTTCTCCTCTATAGACTATTGATCTCACAATTTAGATGTCTTGACAGTATCACTTATAACAAATTTATCTCCACAGCCACAAAATTTCCTCCACACCCGTCTCTCCTCCTCTCTCAAGCTCTCCCCTCCTCTCTGAACAGCAGAGCCCAGAAAGAACAGAAAAAGAAGACACAGAGATGTTAGTGCGGTATATCAACTACAGGGAAGAGCCCTGCATAGGTGGTATTGCACTCACCCACTTCTCCCCTTGTACTGAAGCATGTAATAAATATTCTTTATATCTTCACGTGTCCTTATTTTATCTCTCTCCCACTCACTCCTCCTCATCCAACATCAGAGCCCAGGAAAGAAAAATAACACAAAGACCCTAGTGCAATAGGTCAACCACGGACACAGAGATCACACAGGTGATGTTGCACTTACCCAATTTTCCTCTTGCATCAAGGTATATAATAGGGATCCTTTTAGGCAAAAGATTCTCTCAGGTATCTTTATTTATCTCACATATAACAAGGTATACAATGTAAATTTCTTTAAAAACCTTCTTAAAACTTCAAAAAAACTTCTGACGGCCCACTCATTGGGGGAAAAAACAAGTAAATTCCAGGAGACCGTCTGTGTCCATGTACGTTACATATATGGGCCCTAATGTACCGTACTGCCCACAGTCCACTCACCCGGCTCGTGCTCCCACCAGAGAAACCGAATGCCGCTACCCACAATCCTACGTGTTTCAATGGAACGTCTTTCTCAAGGTAAGGTATCTGATTATATAGCACAAGCAAACGTCATGAAACAGCATTTTGTGGACAAAATTATCTGACATTATCAGACAATTATCTGATACAGCATTTTATACCAGACTCACCCAGGACCCCACTTCACAATTCTTGTCAGAACTCAAATATATTTTGGATTGGGTGCTGGCAGAGAGTGTTATTACCAAGGAGACATTTTACTTCTTATTCACCTCTCACCCTATCACCCCCATATTTTATCACCTTCCAAAAGTGCATAAAGATTCATATTTGGATGACAAACACAAACAAATCATTTTAGATGCATATTTTTTGTATATTATTATATATATTTTATATAATATATATATTTTATATTGAGACATAATTATTTTTTGTACGGTAACGATTTTTATTTATTAATTTTGGGTACAGCAATGGGCACCAGGTTCACCCCAAGCTTCGCCAACCTATACATGGGGATGTTCGAAGATCTTATGATTTGGCGGAGCCCATTTGAGGTGAACCTGGTGTACTATGTACGTTATATTGATGACCTTTTTATTATTTGGAAAGGGGATTATAATTTGGCTCACGAGTTTGTCACTTATCTGAACACTAACACATTTAATTTAAAATTCACTTTTAGTTTTCACACTCACGAAATGCACTTCTTGGATGTTGCACTCTCTGCTAGCGGTGATAAGATCACCCCAAACAATTTCTCCAAGCCCACTGATGCATGTAACTATCTTAATTTCAGGAGTGGATTAATCATATCCCCATCGGGCAACTTGCGCGCATCAGGAGGAATTGTGGAGATGATGGGGATTTTCAAAGTCAAGCTAATACCCTTATTAACATTTTCAAAACTAGGGGCTACCCAGAAGAGTTACTTACTAGCTCTTTCGAGAAAGCTAAATCCCTAGATCGAACTAAATTACTTGCTCCAAAATTACAGACTGAAAACCAATTCAAAGAAATATCCAAAAATGATCAAATTTATTTTGTTTCAAAATACAATAATAAATCAAAAAGATTGAGCACTATCATTAATAATAACTTCCACTGGTTACAACAAGACCCAATTTTGGCACAAATAATAGGAGTCAAACCACATATTGTCTTTAAGAAAAATAAAAACTTGGGAAATTTTCTGGCCCCAAGCCGGATCCATGTATTAAATGAAAATTCGAAGACTGTTAAAAAACTCCTGAAGGGCCACCCAGGCTGTTTCAGGTGTAACAAAAGAATTTGTCTAACCTGCTCATTTATCCAGAATGGGGCTTTTAGTATCACCTCCTCTTCTGGTAATTGTACCATGCCCATCTGGGACTATATTGATTGTGAGACTTCCTTCATCATCTACGTACTGCAGTGCTTTTGCGGCCTGCAGTACGTGGGGAGGACAACCAGAAAACCAGAAAACTTAAGGACCGCTTTAGGGAGCATAGGAGGAATATTTCGAAAGGGTTGAGAACTCACACATTATATAAACATTGTACTGAGTTCCATTCCAACGATCCAACTGCAATTAGAATCTACGGTGCTGAAGCCATAGCACAAACATCTAGAGGGGGGAATAGATACACCAAATTGTGCCAACAAGAGGTCTTCTGGATGTTTAAGTTGATGACCCTACATCCGGAGGGCCTGAATGACACAGTCGAGTTTAGGGACACGGGATACTAGTTCCACCTTCATTGTATCCCTTCTAAGATTTCCCCTGAGCGGCTACACCAACAACCTACAGGGGATTTTGATATTCAATATTATAATGAGAATTTGAAAGCCTAAAATGCATTCTTCATTTAGTGCTTTTTTACAGGACATAACCCATGTGCATAGATTGTGCGAATATAAGTATGATGTGGATATGGGTTACACCTCATATCAATTATTAAACCATGAGTGGGGAGGGCATTGCTTGCAACCCCACAAGATTAAGAGTTTGTATATATCCATCTCTAATCCTAGATCCTCAATTTCCATACTTCTGGAACTTTGCAAGGTTCAGACTTCTGTTATCACAAGATATTGATTCGCTACACCTACCATTGTAATATATTTTATTTTGTGAGTTTAATGTTTAGCAGTTTAAAATACTATTATTTTGTGGATACAACCATTAAAGCAGATTATGTTAGATGAAATGAACTGATCAACTCTTTTTTTAGAGTTGACCGAGTTCAGTTATTGTGCTGTATTCTTAGTGCACAATTTTTGTTTTTTGTTTATTACATTTTCACTAACAACTGTAAAGAAAAATAAGAATTATAGCCATTTAACTATCAATAATAGATTTACCGATAGAACAAATTGTTCTTTCCATATGAACGAAAAATTCTATATTATGAGTCTGATCGCTCTGATGTGTATATATTAGTTACCACCAATAATTATATTTAACATAAGTAAATGTTTTTGTATTATGTAAAATGTATCTAAGTCGAGCAGTAGATATTGTTGTTTATTGTATTCAATTGTGTTAATTATGTTCAATTGTTTTTGTTTTTAATTAGTGTAAATTTTGTAACAATATATATCCAGTTATGCATCCCAGAGAAAAAAGCTTATTTTGGGTTTTTTATAATGGCTACCACTTGTATGCTTCTCTAACAGATCGTGGCATTAACTTTTCTCACAGCCACTTAATTATGTAACACCTGGGCTACCTGGATAAAAAGAGGCTTACCTACTTACCTATTAACAACGCTTTGAGAAAGTCTCAGTTTGAGACGAAACGCGTCAGTGGGAATGCCCACAATTGTGATTAAACGAGCTTCAGCTTCTCCTTACCTTTACCGACTCCCAGCAGGTCTTCGGTCCATGCGTTGCTATGCCCAGCAGGTGGCCTCCGCATGTTTATTTCCTTCACCGCTGCGTGGAACAAGCCGTGTGCTTGCTCTGTCCCTGGACCGTGCTTTGTTGGCAGGAGCCGTGAGTATATGGTGCAGCTCGCACCACGGCATACAGATCCACTATTGGAACATTTTACGACACAGTTTTGTCTCAATTATTACAACTACTAAATGGGTAATACCTAGTTAACATTATAGACTACCACACGTGGTTGCTGATAAAGATTTTTTACCTTCTACAGTGCCTACCATATCTGTATCTAGGAGATTCCACCCTCCAAAGTGTACACTACTGGCTTTATCACCACAAAGTGGTTGTCTAATACATCAAATAACTCTGTGTCGAGCCTTGAGTTTGTCAACAAAGGACATACTTACTTATCTGCAACAGTGTATCTACATTTACTTCAATGCTCAGAAGTTTTACTCTCAGGCTCCAGAGAATGGACAATTACTAAGCTACTCGTTCAATATTGTTATTGTTAACCTGTTTTTCTGTGCCTCTTGTTTTTACTTTCTGTTTTATTCTATCATATTTTTATACTTATTAAATTTGATATATACAACTATCTACTGCCCAACCATATATAGTTCTTTCAATACTGGCAAATTTTACATAATTCTTAAGTATCCCTTAGCGCTGAGTGTTTTTTTTTCTTTTTTCTTTTTTACTACTATTTGGGAGAAGAGGCAAGTATCTCCCCACACACAGCTGCTCCCTAACTTATTTGAATACCACTTACTCTGAAACTGTACTGTTTCCTTTTTCTGCTCATTTCAAAATACACCACCAATGCTCCCCGGCTTCAATACGTAAAGTAATTGGTATTGAAAAAGTAAACCCTCAATGGAGATGCAGACATTCTAGAAAAAAGAAATGCAGTGGATATACAATATGGATACCCTGCATCCATATGGTTTTAACTCAGACTTTGAGATAAAATGTTTTTTATGAAATATCTATGTTTTTAGTTTTTTTGTCCATTTTTTCTCCAGCCCTTTTATATAGTATTTATACAGTATTATTTATGGATGTGGATGTATACGTTTATACTTTTTCATGTACATGCATTCTATGTTTTTATTGTTACTTTCAGATTTAACATTATTTATTTAATGTTTTTAAATATTGTATCCGTTTACTATGGGAATGTGATCCAAATCCAGCCCTGGTTTTTATATGCCCCTTCAGAGCTATGAGGATTAGCCAATGGAATTCTTTGAAATGTTGGAGGGCAACTATAAAATTCCTATCTAGCACTCTTATTCACTAGCCTTGAGAAAGGACTGATAAGTCCGAAACGCGTTGGTTTTAGTTCTTTATAGGACCATCTCTGAGTACTACAATGTGCTGAAATGGTGCCCAAAGAACAGTTTTGTATGATCTGTAAAATCATTCCTGTGTATTTTGACAACTTAACGGTCTTTGTCAACAACTTTTGTAATTAATCATTTTATATGTGTGGTGTGCAAATGAAAATAAAATATATTTTTTTACTGTACAATATTTGCACTATTTGGCGATCTGTTCTTCTCCTCCTCCGCATGCCCATCCACCTGGCGGGAACCCGGACATCAAGGTTTGAATTGACCAGTCAGGACATAATGCAGAAGTGAGGCTGTAACGGTAAAGCCACAGCCACGATACACAGAGGATTTTTCAACAGACGCTACACACAAGAAACATACAGAGGACACTGTATCCTTTTTGAAAGCTCTACAATAACTTTCTCCTACAACCAAGGCAGCCTCCGCTACTAGAACTGTAAGTGAAGCCATCCTATGTTTTATCCTAAGATATAAAGTCATCCTATCGAAGACATATAGTATGTGGATACCTTCTACTTGTCTGTATGATTAGTAATCATGACTTAGAACTTCATGACTTAGAACTTCACATATTATCAGCTAACACCTAATCTGGTGTGTAAGCTTGACGGACATTGAGGGAGCACTCTTGCGGGAATTGTCTCTACCCAGAGCATTCGCGTAGATATCTTATCCACATGGCTTTCTGTCTCTTATTGTTTTTTGATACAATTTGCTACATTCCATCTGAGGAATTGTTTATATTTACTGTGTAACCGTTTTTGCAGTACTAAGAGCACAGAGTGTTTAAAACTTTGTTACACTTGGATAAGGACACTCATTCTATATTGATCAGTTGATCATATTGATCAGTTATAAAGATACTGTGTACAGCATCCAGCAAAGGGAACATATTGCGTCCACTGTGGAGCCCATATCCTTGTGAACCTACAGCAGTCACAATATATTTATTAGCGCCAAATATTAGACCTTTCTTTCTGTATACAGGATTAACTGATAGACTTTCTTCTATTTTGCAGGGTCATTAAGTGCTCGGCGTTACAAAGATGGCCCGGATTCACAACCACGGACGTATTACATATACATCTGCAATTTACCGATAATAGCTACTGCGCATGCGTAATAACTACTTTACGTAATCTACACCTCATTTTGTTACATAGATTGTGTATTTGCCGTCACAAAGATCGCACATACGCAATCTATGTCACAAAATAATATGTAGATTGTGTAAAATAGTTATTATGCATGCGCAGTAGCTATTACCGGTAAATTGCAGACGTATAGGAGAATAAGACAGGAAAAAGAGAGAAAGGGGAGAGAGAGAGAGAGAGAGAGATGGGGGGATAGGGAGAGAGAGAGAGATGGGGGATAGGGAGAGAATATATAACTGTTTCATATAATTCTGTAACATTCTTTTCTAGATGATACTAATAACGATGATCAGCGGTCGTTCTGACCGCTGATCCGCACGTCACGTTTAAGGCAGACTTATGGCAGCGTATGGCAGCGTATGACTTATGACAGGGGGCGTGCACTCTCCTCTGTCTCGCGTAATTTCAGACCCCCGCGCGTACGGAAAGCATGCGGGGGTCTGGATTCGGTCCATAGTGAGGAACTGCAGAAAGGTGTAACAGAATAAGAATGACTCAGAGAAAATGCAATATTTGGCTTTTTAGATTTTGTTTGCTTATTGCATTTCTGTTTTAGTTCATTTAGAGCAGAAAACTTTAGTTTGTACAATCAAATTGCATTAGATAATTTAGATGATCAGAAAACAGTTTACAGTTATTTAGTACACTTAATTGGTAATGAAAATAGTTATTAATATTTATAATTCATTTCCCATTGGATTCACCAAAACCAACTCCTTCTCCTCCAGCACAACACTTTCATTATTAAATTATCAATTACAAAAATTGCCATTAAATTATTTCTAATTGAATTTTCCTATATTGAATAAACAATTAATTCTGTCAAATATATAAGCGGGTGACAATATACTAATAAAATATATAGAATGTCCATATATTAGAGTTAACAGTTGGAATAGTCCTAACTACAATTCCTTATAACACCTCAAATTATCCACGCTGTCTCCTTCACCTCTCTATCTCTCTCTTCTCAGACACCTCCAATGTCCTCCTTATAGTTCCCTGCAATTTTCTTAACAGTTCTCCCTCTATCTCAGCTACGATAATCCTCTCTTCCCCAACTCCAAAGTTATACTTTCCACTGCTGCCACCGACACCTCTTTGCAGCATGCTCCGCTAGCACTCCTCACCACCAATAGTTCTCCGCACTCCTCACCTCCACCGAAACTAGTCACTGATACTATTACACAGTTTTTCCTCAATGTGCCCCACTGCCTCTCTTGTCTCTTTCTACCAATGTCACTGTCTTCAATCTCTGTTTTGATGTCTCTCTTTCTCCTCAGGCCACTACTGACACCTCTTCCCAGTCTGCCCAGCTGTTATCCTCTCTCTTGCTCCATCACCAAGATTCTCCCTTTTGCTACTGCCACCGTCATTTTACTCAATCAACCTTGTTGTCACTTCCTCTCCTGCCAACCGCTGTCACCAACTGCCACACAATGGTTTCCCCTTAGACCAATTTCCCCCCCAGAACCTTCCAGAGAGAACTCCCTCACGTTCCTCATCCTGCAGTAGCTAGCCGTTGCCTAGCAACATCCCTCACACTAACCCGTGCTCAAAACCGAGCACGAGACAGATGCATCCCGCTCCCACCATCACTCAGGGGAATCACATTACTCTGTGCTGTAATGATGCGTGTCCTCACGCTTAACTTTTCACAATACACTACATTAAAAAAAACAAAATACATAAATGATAAATAATAGTATAGGTCAAATGTATTTACAATAAAGCATCTTCAAACCCAAATTTTCTGCCAACCAATTATTCACTATCACCTTGTCTTACTGTCTATATCTGGGAAAATTTTCCCAGAGTACTTCTGCTTGAACGTCTAATTGCTACACTTCTGCGGTTTGGTTTGGACAAATCATTACTATGAGCCAGCACATACTCGTGATTAGATATTATCGGATTTTTCAACATCACTCTGGCAAGACGCAACTTCAACTGATGGAGATCCCTCGTTTTTCCCCAAAAATTTAGATTCCCCATTTTCTTCCATAATCTAACAAAATGTGTTCTCTGTTGTTCTCTGGATCTATGTTGATGCTTTTTCACCCAATCTGTTTGAAAGAAAAATTATGTTTCAACGCTTACTGGTATTTCCATACAAATAACTTGTTGAAAAAAACAGGGCATATCCTCAGTTCTGAAGTGGCGCACAGACTCCAACTCCAATCCTAATGTATTTGCAAAACGTATTCTCCTTCTGGTATCAGAAACAGGTTTGATTCCACTGTACATGTTCTGGTGCACTGGTCCGCCTTGATCTCTTACACCCTGGTTGTCTGCCTCCTCCACCACTTCACCCTGTATGGGGACATTGGATTACTCTGGTCTACGCACATATGGTCGCCTCCAAAAGTAAGGTGGACAGCACCAACAGTAACCACGATCCACTGCACATTTGCAGCCTTGGACTGAAACACCACCAGGTCCAGTAACATAAGCTGCCTCAGTAACCTTCTTTCCATCCACTATATCAAACTCTACTGTCTCTCCATCTCCCACAATGTGAAGATATTTCCTTGGGTTATTCTTCCGTATGGCAGTATAGTATACAAACACGTCTTCCTTGATGTCATTCCTGTTAATAAATTTGTATCCATTATGCACATTAAACTATTTGACAGTGCCCAAATCCTTGGTTGCAATTACCTTTTTCTCCCCCACAGTAGCTATTATTTTTGGGTTCCGGGTTGCTCTTGTATCTCAGGGTGAGAGGCTGCTGCCTTAGATCTCTGTGCTGTATGCTCATCACTACCAATCGACAAAGTCTGAGACAATAACGACATATGTCTTGCTCGCTGTCATCTTCGACAAACAGGCCATCCTTGCATATCAAAACGAACAGTAAATTTTCTCCTAAAATATTGAGACCTGTCTCTCCATCTTGCATACTTCCGTTTGACATTGGAGGAATGAGTTAGGTTATCTACCTTTTCCTTAATTTCCACCAGACTAATCTTCAGACTCTCTAATTGTTATTTTACAGATTGTAATAGAGAGAGAAAAGTAAGAGAGAAAGGACACAGAGAAAGAGAGTATAGGAGAATAAGAGAGAGAAAGAAAATAGAAGAGAGAGAGAGCGTATGGGAGAATAAGAGAGAGGAAAAAGAGAGAGTGAAAATAGAAAAGAGAGAGAGTGTATAGGAGAATAAGTGAGAGGGAAAATAGAAAAAAAAGAAAGAAAGAGAGAACAGCAGAGAGAAGAAGAAGGAGAAGGAGAAGAATGGTTAGGCTACGGAAAGAAGAGTCTTAGGGTTAGGCTACGGGGATGGGAGCAGGCTGAAAGGAAGGAAGGGTTAGGAATAGGGTAATGAAAGGGTTAGGGTAAGGGTTGAGAATAGATTGATACACACCTTTTGGTGCAGCATCTTCCATCTGGTGGTTATTAAAAATAAAAACCCACAAATCTAACCTTAAGATCCCGGCTGTGGGAAAACAGGAGAAGGGCTCTGGTCTCTGCACCCGGAAGCCGGAGAGGTCACATGACACCCTCTAAGAGTAAGTTCCTCTCAGTGTGAATGAGTCATTGCTAGAGCTGGAGACATCTGTTTCTCTCTCTCTGTCTCTAGGCAGTAATAACTCTAAGGCTTCACTGACAATCTGTCAGTGTCTGAGCCTTCGATCCCCGAAGGAAAAACCAAAAACCACAAACTGCAGAGAATAAAGTGTGCCTATAATTTATGAGGCGTCATAGATGCCCATATTGGCATTAACGTGAACACCAATTGTTATCATTGGTTTTAGGAGTGATTAAAACGTGAATATATCTGTTCTTCTGGATCTGTACACAGGACCATCTTTTATATGCAGTCACACAATGGGGCTAATTCAGAAGTTCATGGAAATTGGCAGACAGGGAGCGGCCATATATCAGGAATCAAGGTATGGGTGGTTAGCGGCACATAACTATGCAAGCATGGCATGGGCACAGAGCCGCAAGCTATTCAAATTAACATCAGTCTCTGCTCCAGTGAAGCTACATTCTAAGGGGTAGATCCAAAGTTACTTTTATGTTTGTTGACATAGAGTATTTACACTATCATAAGTACTATGCACTCCCCTGGGCACTCCCCTCGCTCATACATACTTTACTCAATTTACGTTTGTCAAACCCTACCTTAACTTTCAAAGCGTAAATACGTACTGCCGTGACATACGTAACAGCCTAAAACGGTCCATACTGTACGATTTAAATGCCTCCCTCCGTCTACAAAGTGCATTTCCGGGTGTCGGGTGGATGACCCGCCCTCTCATTCAAATTTACCCTGAAATTTCGTATGATCAAAGTTCTGTGGCGTAACATCTGCGCAGTACATACGAAACCTGATTTTACATCAGTGGCTAGTGTAAAAATGCTAGCGTATATAGCTCAGGATCTGGTCCTAGGTTCCTAAACACACCCACACACACATTAGGGTTCATTTATTCAGCAGTCAATTAAGATACCAGCATGTTTTTGGAGTGTGGTAGGAAACCAGAGCACACGGAGGAAACCCGCACAGACACAGGGAGAACATACACACTCCACACAGATAAGAACTAGTGCGGGAATCAAACTTATGACCCCAATGCCGTGCTACTCACTGAGCCACCACTACATAAGTGTCTCCAGAATACAGACCATAGGATCACATAGAGTTCCGAACTAGTCGCAACAGACTTCTAGACCTGGTCGCACAACCCTTATTCCTGACCATAACCACTAACTGAGGAAGCAGAGCAATGTGCAACAGGGATGGAGGCCTTGTTGTTCTTCTGAAATGAGGTCTAACTGACGGTTGGTGAATGTCCTTGTTCTGTACCACTTCACCCAGCCACCACTATCCATCAAACACAAGGGTAACTGTGTCTTTGATTCTGTGAGAGGGACAGGCTGGCTCACTTGGACTTCTGAATACTCTGTAGAGATTGAAGGTAAGTAGCATTGAGTAGGACTCAACCTGGGAAAAATATTCTGAGAGAACTGAATGCAATGCAGCTGACAATGTCAACAGGACGATCACATAATTGCCAACGTAAACTTTCTGAGGGGGTTTCCCACCTACTGCTGAAACACCATATATGAGAACATGAAAAGAGATATAAATACATTAATGCCCCATTATTAAACATTAAGTCCAGAATTGAAACTTGTAAAGATTAATTCTACTGTTTGTATCAATAACAACTTCCTTCATTCTGCTTTCAGTCTGAAACTTGAAATTCTCACAGTAGCTTAGAATTATATGGACCTTGACTAAAGGCAAATATTTACTTTTTCCTATTTTGCCAACTCAAGATTTTTAGGTCTAAAGTTGGTAAAAATGTGTAAAAAATAAGTAATTTTTCATGTTTAATACAAAAAGTAGGACACAAATCTCAGACTTCAGCAACTTTGGTAACAAGCTACTTGTACATACAGTATGTAGCGCTCACAGAAACCTGACATTTCTTTCCTGATATAATGGAATAAAAAGGTAGTACCGGTCAGAGCTAAGACCCAGAAATCTCAAATTGAAATAATAATTTAAAATCAAGAGTTTATTAAACACCTTAGATAAAGTAACATAAATCACTAAATAAACAAATAAAAATATTAGAATAAATATCAATGTTTTAGGGCCTCCTATTAGGGGCTTCTATCAGTGTAGAAGGGCCAGATGCCTGACAGGTTCTTTTATTCAAAATGTAGAGAGTGTGATAGGGCGCTAGGGTTTGAAGACTAATCGTCATAAAGCCAGAGTGTTTCAAATAAGAGAAATCAAAGTGACATGTGCATACAATAAATGATTAATAGACCCAGTTATTAAATCCTCACTAAAATATATACATACAAATAAGTAAAAATTAAAAATCACGGTAGTATATATATATTAGAATTGATTGAAAATGCTTTCTGGTTAAAAGCTAAAATAAATATAGTCAGTAGATGGCGGTAGAGTCATAGAAAAATGTCTGAATATAAATTAATGGATACAGTGTTCCTTTTGATCGTAGAGTCAATTTAAAGTAGAATAAATAGTCAATAAGGATATTGAGGCTTTAAGTTAATGTATCTAATATTCCTTGTGATCGCAAAGTCAATGTAATGTGGAATAAATAAATAAATTATTAAGCAAAGAGTAGGTCCAAATCCAATGCTGATCCAAAGATATGAGCAACAGTTCCAGAGATAGATAAAGTCCGCTACTTTCCCCGATATACAAAGTATCTCTCACAGTTTGTTATCTTCTATGGATCTTCAAAAGTTGCAAAAAAGAAATGCACTTACAGTTTTGAAGCCACATAAAGTAATGTAATGTACAAATAAATGATTCCTTTTGCCGAGGATCAGTAAGACGCTGACTGACTCTGCACGTGCAGGCAGATGGTTGCCACGGAGACACTGTACACAATTTTGTCCATAGTGTCGGGCAGAGAATCCCCGCTACGCGTCTCTGGCTCTTGCTCTCACAGTAAGGATGATCCAAGGCAAAGTGTTGAAAATCAAAGCTCCTTTCCATGAAAGTGCCCCACACTGTACCAGAAAAACACAAAAAACACATGTCAATCTAATTGACATGTGTTTTTCTGTTTCCCATTTGCAAGCACAGCATGTCTGGAATGCTTAGCATGGCTGCGCTGATAGCATTGCTGAGCCTTGTAGTAATATCAGCGTCAGCATGTTAAGGCTTCTAAGCATGCTGCGCTGTCTCAGGTGCAGAAAAAAAATACAGTGTGCTAAAAACATACATAAACACAGTGACATACATGTGTGCATTAAAAAAGCATTCATGTTTTATACTAAATGTGTTGTAATGTACTGTGTGTTGCATACATTCAATAAAAAAAATTCACATTCACGTTTAGCTGTCATCATTCTTGGGACTCGTTGCTTGTAATGTTTTCTTTCTTGGCAGGTCAGCTTCTCCAGTTGCTTGAAGAATCTGAACCGGTTGATTGAAGCTGCTGATCCGGTGCTTGCTTCTGTTCTTCAGCCTCTTCTGGATTTGCCCCAACAACAGGCTCCTTCCTCTTCATGGCCGCCGCTACTAATGACCATTAAGTCACTAGAGAGCAGCCTTTTATAGAATATATGACGAAATTTACATTAGGGGCTCTAGTATTTATGAAAAATGCTGGTATCTTTGAGAAAGCCGGATGCACAGCGAAACGCGCATCACAAACTGTTCAAAGACTGCAGACCTTGATCCAAGCAATCTCTGCATTTATGTTTGTATACTTTGTGTATTTCCACAATTGCCTTGATAATCTATTTGTCTGCAGCCAGAGCTACCCATTTCTGTTGTGGTTATCTGCTTTGTATAACTACTTTGTTTCATTTTTTGCCAGCATTGTATTAACAATGTTTCTTCTGTGATTTTTTTTTTCTTGCCACACTGCTAGATCAGCCATTAGAGATAGGAGAGGGCTAGATATGGCCCTGGGAACCGTGAAGCATAGCTGTGAGGCTATTAGAGCATTACTCTCAGTCAGAGGCGGCCCACGGCATAGGCCGTATAGGCGGCCTCCTATGGCCCCGCGGGTCCCCGCACCTACTGCTTTTTAAGTTTAATTTTTTTTTCAAGCCTGGCGCCACTGGCCGCCAGGCTTGTATTTGGGTAGCAAAGGCCCCGCGCGGGGCCGCAGAAGCAAGTACAGGGCCGTCAGGTTCATCATTCTGGTGGCTCTGTACTGGCTTCCGTGGCCCCGCGTGGGGCCATAGCAACACATACACGGTGCCTGGACGCAGCAGTCCGGGCACTGTGTACGTGATTACACAGTCTACGGCAATTGAAGGCCCCGCACGGGGCCGCCTGCAGCCAGTACAGTGTCGCCAGGAACATGAACCTGGCGGCATTGTAATTGCTGCTGCGGCCCCGTGCGGGGCCTTTACTGCACAAATGCAAGCCTGGCGGCCAGTGGCCCCCTTTTTCATATACATACTTTTGAGTTATTTTGGGGATTAGGTGAATCCCTGGGGAAAATTCTTAGCCTACGAATATATCCCGGGAAGTAATATAAAGGGGCTATTCCTGCACATCGGTCTCATTGAGCCTGATCCAGAGCTACACTTTAATGTTTCATAGCGTAGTGTATTTACATCAGCGAACCCTCTAAGCCCTCCACTATCCACTCCCTTCGCATGTATGTACTTTGGCCATTTTACGTCTTACAATCCTTACCTTAACTTTACACGGCGTAACTGCTCACGTACGTATAGCCCTCATGTACTTACGCTGCTAAGCTGCCATGCTGTACGATTTAAATGCCTCACCCCGTCTCTGTGGCGTAATTACAGGTGGCATATGGCTGGCACGCCCCTTGATACGTGAATGGTCCACATGCTCTGAGTTACGTAGCGATACATCTGCAGCGCGCATATACAGTAAGTACAAATGAGCGAATTACGTTAGCGGTTAGCGGAAACTCACTTGCGTACGTTGTTATGGATCTGCCCCATTGTGGGTAAAGTTGCCTGTTGCAGCTTGCAGATGTAAAATCGCTACTATGCGTCTCCTTGTACCTGATTGGACTTGTAAAGGCCATGTGATTCTGGACAATTTCTAGAAACCTTCTGTATCCAGTTTTCTTCTAATATTTTCATTTATTTACTCATTTATGTTGCTTTATCTAAGGTGTAATGAAATCTTGGTCTTTAGTTATGTGTTCTATTTGAAATTCGTGGGTCTTAGCTGTGAACGGTACTTTTTGTTTATTTTCTTATTTGTGGGTTTTTGGGCAGGAAGCCCAACTGGTTTCTAGCGCTCCAGACAAAGCTTCTTAAATAATTTTTGCATTAAATAAGGGCTCTCTATAGATTACAGTCATTCTTTTTATGATATAAAGGCAACCTGAAAATTCATATTTTCGCATATATTTTGTTCCCCTTCAGCCCTCGTTTTCACCTAGTGAAATAACGTAGCATATACATCAAACCAAAAACTTTGCTGAGAACAATGTCCCAGGGCTCTATTACATCCCAGTCTGGAGATATTTGCACTTACATAGATACCTAGAAACACGAAAACCACTATCTGCCATCACATAAAAATGGCCCCACCTGAAAAAGTCATCAAAAAGAAAGAAATATCAGTATTTTGAACTATTGCCAAATAGGGGAGACACCAAAATGATTTTTTTTATAAATGGCCAAGAAACCAGAAAATTCATAATTATATCATTTCAAATAAATTCACACTACTACATGTGAGTATTCTATGTTACATGATAGTCACACAATGATATTACATTCTCTTCCCCAGTCACCAGTGCAGGATTATACACTGTTATGTATAGTGATGATGGTGATTATACACTGTTATGTATAGTGATAATGGTGATTATACACTGTTATGTATAGTGATAATGGTGATTATATAATGTTATGTATAGTGATAATGGTGATTATAC